>JAODAH020028240.1:0-99637 GCA_027574865.2 Coproporus ventriculus
TATATATATATATATGTTTCTATTATGTATTTCCAGTTTTGGATTCGAAGCCCAAGAGGGGATGATCGAAATATTAAATTCTTTTAGATTCGGTTCGTTAGGAATTCTTACTAACCAAATAAAATATGAAGAAGTAAGATTATTTGTATTAAATACTAATTCTGATGATAATAGAGACCTTCAAAATGATCATATAAATTTATAGCCTGTTCTCCAGGTGGTTGTATAAACTCAAACCCGGTCGGATTTTATATTAATGATCTCGTATAATGACAAGTACCTTCCGTAAAATCATTGAACTTAAGCGGAATACATTTTGAGTGAATTGTGGAACCCTTTATGTATAAACAAAGTTGGTACTTTGTTTAATTTTTCTTACTGTTGTATGTGTTATTATGATATATATTTTAAAACTGGAATAAATACTCCAAAAGCTGAACAAACAATAGAGAAGGTCAATGTTCAATTTTGTAGGAAATATTTTAACAACCCATTTACTATTAATCTACGAATTTATTTTAATAACCCATTTTACATTAAAAAATCTTTCGTCCGCAGTGTTTCATTCTATTACAAACATCTAGCTTCTTTAGTATTCCTGCCGCGAATACAAAATATTGGCATATTTCCAACAAAACAACAGGAAACTGAAAATGCATCAGCCAACATTCTCCAACTGTGAATATTGACAATTTAATTATGGGACAGATGATGTAATTGGGAACTGGGCAAATGTATATAAGTTTCCATTCGAGGATAAATTCAAGGGCGGAAGGATGTCCTTCCTTGTTTGATAAATATTTTTATCCAGGGTGGGACTTGTAACGATTAGAGGGTTGCAAATATAGCGCAAGCGCTTCCACCAAGTTGTGTTGTCTGGCAGGAATTGTGAATCCGCTACCGAACACCGGCTTTCCTCGTCAGTATGCCGCGTTATTAACATACGTTAGCATGTCCCCCACGATTACACCAAAATAGTACGCATAGTTTTAAAAATAAACAAACAAAAAATTTAATCGTCTTGGTGGTTTTTGGGAGATGCATTAATTGTAATTTAGTGGCGGTTTGAGCGCGCTAGCGCGCTCTTTTTCATCCTTTCACTTGGGGGTGTTTATGTTTACATTTAGTGTCTGGATGTTTTATGATGATGGTAGAAAAAGTGGAAGGATTCCTGATGTATAGGAAACCAGTTTACAGGATTTTTCAGTATTTAGAAACGTACGTATTTTTTTACAACTAAAGATAAACGGTTTGTTAAAAGAATTTTTCCTGCTTTCATTCGTAAATTATTTGAGTTTTAAAACTGCGAGTTATTACTAGTTCATTCTTACGTTTTATAACATTTATTTAACAACTTCTTGTTTTACTAGCTTTATTCATCCAATACAAATTTAAATATCTTTTAAAGCAGGTACCGAAGAAAGAAATATTTTTATTCATATCATATTTTTAGAATTTTTATTTAATTTAAATTGTTCAATAATTTTCAAATCGTAGAGTACACAAAAGTTTTTTTTTGCATATCGTTAGTTACAAAATTGTTTTGGTGTTCGGCTAAAAGAAACTTTAAAAAAGAAGATAATTAACGAAAAAAAAATAATAAATTCTCCTTCAAAACTTCAATATCTAGCAAAATATGATGTATGGATCTGATTTGAATTTTTGTGTTGTAATTGTAAGACTTTCAAAATTAAAAAAGACATCATTAAGCATGCACAAAGTAGAAATAAAGACATAAATAATAAAGTTGATACCATTTTGTTGATTCATGCATTGCGAGTTTTAAATTGATTTAATTGATGGCCTATTTATTACTTACTTTTCGCTTGTATAGCGTTTATTCAGCAATTAAATTTCACCGAATTGTATTATGTAAGATACTAAAATGTCCATCACAGATTACGCAGAGATTTTTTGGATTAATTGCGTTTCTAATTTAATTTTGCCACGGGACCCATGTTTAAATGAAATTTTTAGTTGTGTTAATTTTTAATTGAGGAAGTGCTTCTATAAAAATTTATCTTCATGAAAGTAGTTAGATAATTCTTTCTCTGCGTTTTGTAATTTAAAAAAGTATAAATGAAATTGCAAAAGTTGAATGGAATGAATTGTTACCGTTTAAATATGTAGTTGTTTATGAATTCGAAACAAATATTGGATTTTTTATTGTGGCATTTTTACAGAATGAATTAGGAGTAAATTGCATTTTTATTATTTCTGGACGAAATGTGATATGTTTTGAATTGTTTTATTTTTGTTATTTATTTCATCAGAATTATCAATTATTTATTAATTTGGTGAGTGCTGAGACTATAGCGTATAAATATCGATGGCTTAAAACTTCGATGTTATCTCATTCGATCTTTATATATAGCAAATATTTGAAAATTAGGAAATGCAGATTTTTTTATTATTAACATTAAATGGCAATATGTGTTAAAAGCTTAATCTAATCGCATCACTTTGAGAAAAGTTATCTCAACAAATGCAAAAGTACATTTTGACCGCCAATGCACATATTTTTGGAAATATCCAAGTACTATATAAAATATTTGATTTTTGACTATAAGTTTTAGTTTCATTATCCAAAATAACTTTACATAAATTCTAGCTTCGAACAAAATTAAATTCAACGCAATATGAGAATTTTACAAAACATAAAAGAAGAAATGCCGCATATGTAAGTGTTTCCCCTCAACTACAAAGATGTTCACTAAAAAGAAAAGTGAATGGTACACATCTGTTAAACCAGCCACGTTGAATTGTTTTATATAGATATATACTATTTTTAACCTTTCTAATTAAAAATACTATTATACGCTAAAAACTTATTCTACAATTTAAATATTTCAATTTCAAATGACGTCAACATTGAGTAATAAACAAATATGCTTAACTTATTAAATTGGTTTAAAAGCTTAAAATGGATTAGAATATTAACAAGATATTTATTTCGTTCAATAATAATAAACACATTTTTTTTATATCTGATATTAAATTTATTTTATTATATTTTTCCCAAGATAAAATCGCACACATTACGCTACTACTAGGTAACCGAGGTCGATAATCGTTAAAATAGAACAACAAAATTAAGTGATAATGAAACTCAAATAATAAGTTGCCATTTAGATTAAAAAGTATAATAAATATATATAAGTAAAAATGAACGAAAGCAATGTGAGAGTTATACATTTTATTATTACAATTAACTCCAAAAATTATTATATTTAAAATAAATCATTCTAATTTGCAAACTAATGAATTTTAAGGAGTATGACGTGTTGTTTGTAAATATTGCTTATTTATTGATATATTTTAGTTTGAACTGATTATAAAACACGAAAATTTGCCCAATCTTTATTGTGATCGTAATATAACTAATAATGTAGTGAAGATTCCATTCCTTAATTGTTCAAATGCGTTATTATAATTGATCTAATCTGATTTACAGTTACATTTTACCCATTTTAACTAATTATTCCCAATGTATTCATTGACATGCACCAAAAATTATCAGATGGGGTTGCACGTCAACTTCATTTCCCATGCAATTAGTAACATGTAGTAAACAAACCGTAAATGCACCCTTTTGTGAATTGGCATACCACCTGCGAGATATCCATACATGTTCTTATCATATCAATTACTTCTTATCAAACATCCTTCATTTTAAAAGTAGTATTGGAAATAAATGTTTATATGAATTGATAATATGTCAATGAACTTGAAACAAGCAAAATAAATTGCAATTTTAAAATGATGACACTCTAAAAAATTTATTGCATTAATTTTAAATCAGATGTTTGCTAATATTATTGTAATTCTTATAAAATGGATAACTAGAATGAAATTGATTTATTACATAAAAATGATTCGATATGAAATGATTTAAATTAAAAAAATTACAATATACTACTACATCGAATGCACTACTGAATGATGTGCTTTAAGCAAACACAGAATAATCATGACAGCATCGAATTGTTATTGTTGACCGCTATGTGTAAAATCCAATGTTTACATTTATATGATCCGCAAAGCATTTTTAAAAATAATTATAATAATATTGCTAACATTTGACTGCTGTAAAGTAAAACGCACAATTTGCGCAAAGAGCTATGTACATAATCTGTACTCAGTGCGTTGTTTATCACTTTCAATAGTGGCCATAGAAAAACATATTTACAATTATTTCTCAACCTCAAAACAAAACCAAACCGCATATTTACGTATTCTTCAAATATAAATAACTTTTTAAAATAAATACATATAATATAAAAAGTTTTCTCATCAAACAGTTATAAAAATATTTCACAGCCGCATTGTGTATATCAGAATATATGCTATTTAATTATTTTCTTCTAACTGTGTTATAATTGTATTGAACTAAATAAATATGTAAAACAGTTCATTTAAATGTTATGGGAATGTTTTGTGTTATAAAAGAAAGAATTAAAATGAATATCTGTATATAAATATCATATAATTTCGTCTTTCCCAGTCATCGAATGAATAGAATCTACATATAATTAATATTGTATGTAAGAAGAATTCAATGCAGGCGCAGGGTGAACAGACATATTACTCATAAGATTTTTTTTTCTTTATTATAGAATATAATAATTTAAATGAATCAATAAATAAATCAGTAGAGAATGCATTTGTGCTAACTTTACCTGTTTGAACTGATATTGCAAAATTTAATTTTTCCTACTACGAAATGTGACTTTGTGATAGATAATAATAATTGTCCATGATATTTTTGAGGATTCATTCCTTATTTCAATTGAAATAAATCTACAAACACAGTTTAAAATATTTTCAGAATTCATTGCCGTAAAAATGTAAATTGAAGGTATTTCATACAAGTATCACATTTTTCTGTTTCCAACATTTCCTTTCCCACAAAAAAAAAACTTGGAAAATTAAATTCCTATCGCTAGCTTGGAAACGAAGTTAACTGACAAGTGCTTTCATGCGGCGGCTTGGAAATGTGTAACAGGATGGTATTTTTATTGTTGGAAAATATTGAGTCGTGTCACTTTTCATTCCTATTCACCTTTTATTTGAAACTGGAGTAAATTTCAAACTTCTCCATGAATGTTCATCATAATATTCAAAGTTTAACAAAGGAAAATATGTAAATAAAGTTGTGTGGGCCATACTAACAAAAATTTCATATCGCCAAGAAATTAATTCCGGAAGTTAATATGTACTATTTATCATGATTTAAATTTAAATCACATGACACATTTCCCGTTAAGAGTAAACAATTTAATTATAACAAATACGACGCTTCGAGAAAGACAAATGTAAATATTGAAGAAGTTAGTGCTTAAATTAGCATTAAAGTTAATTTGAAATTTAATTTATTGCAAATTATGGCGTAGAAATTACAATTTGAAATAGTAATTTTCTTATAGTAACGTTATAATAAAACATAATTTATTAATTGCCTTGCTGTACATTAAATGCCGATTTAGTTTCTTTTTAGAAAAATTCACCATTACTAACGAAATTAATATCATTTTAAGAAGTTGCACTGCATTATTAATGCATTGTTTATATTAATTAATGTCAAAAATTGAGAAATCATATATTTTTATTATACCTAAATTATTATCTTGAATTAAGGAATTAAAGAGTATGCTAAAAGCATGCCCTTCCTTAATAAACAATTCATTTTTTATGTGGTACAAGAAGAAAGTTTAAAGTCTATAAAGCGCACTTCTATTTTGGTTCGTTAAACATTGTTAGAAAAATTATGAAAATTTTACATTATTGATTATTTTTTTTCTCTTTTACATCATTTCAATTTTTATACATTGTTAATTAATTATTTATTGTTTTATTTTGTTTTCTTTTTATAGAATTCTCGTTTTTCCAATTTTTAAATTTATTCTAAATTTGCATTGTTTCTTCAATGTTCTTATATTTTGAAGTAAAATGGATGAATAGATCGAAAATGAAACAATAGCAATTTTTAGATGAGAATAAATCAACCTAATGGGCCATCACTACTGAATGCAAACTAAACGAATTAAGAATTAAAAAAATAATAATCTTGTTAATAGTTTATAACAACCCAGTTTCAAAATTGAATTCATATGGTGATGATATAGCAGGTTATAATTTTTTGTCACTCATATCTCATTATGTTTATTATAATATAATACATAATAATAAAAATTTTTAATTAGACAGTAGATTAACAATAAACTCTATTGATAGAAGAAAATACAATAATGTTACGATTTTGATTTTATTATCGATCAATCGAATAAAATCATTTCAATGTCATATCAGTTACGATGTTCATTATTAGCAATACATGCCTATCAATTACTTCTCTTTATAAATAATATTTCCATAAGTAAAGATGAATAATAAGATGAAAATATTCAGAAACTAACTTAAAATTGTGTTTCGATTGAAAAACCGATAAGTAGTTTAATATTTTCAAAATCACTAATTAAAAAAAATTTATTAGATAACAAATTACTTCCAAGTTGTTTCCTTTTCATTTTAATTACGATTACTATTATTATCAATTAGCAGATTCATTCACGGTACATCTGTTGCTTGTTTGTCATCGTGTTGTTGAATTGCCTAGAAGTGCGTGATGGAGTATTTATATTATCGCACATTTTAAACGGACGAACGTGGGTTGATGAGCCAAGAGATATTATATTCATTTGCTGACACTTTGGGAAAATGCAATGAACAGCAATGACTAACGACATAAATTGTAATTTTCATTGGACATCATCATGCAGTAATTATATTAATATTTTTTCATGAATGAAATAAAATGTCGGTAATTAATTTCTCAAAGTGAGACCTAATTTTTAAATTGCACTTGTGAAGCATAATAGTATTGTTAAAAAAGTAAATGATATATACAATGTGTCCACGGATTCGGTTCACAATAGGAAACACTTTTTTATTTCTCATTTGTCAACATTTTTTAATTTTATTAAAGTTTTTGTTTGCTCTTGAACCCACAAATCAATATTATTAACAGATTTTTAATAGATAGATATTTCTCCCATTCTCTTTTTTTAGATTCAGCAGAAGGCATTTTAACAATCTACTTTATCTTAATCCAATTTTAATGATGCATTTAACACTATATTCACCATGTCGTTCCCTTTAATAAGGACTTTAATCTTATCGGGTTATTATTTGACTCTGCTCCTGTCAAGAGGTTACATTCACACGTTATAAATTATGTGAATGGTAGGCTTAAAAATACCGCTAACAGTGTTTTTTTCTGTGTGTAAATATCATAAATACTACTTGGGCATGTAGAAAAAGGGTGATATTTTCATTGTAACGAGATTCCATTTTTTATTTGGTGCGCCATCGGCCTGGTAGCAGCTGGCTAAGTTTTTATATCATCTCACATGGAGACGAATGTGGGTTGTCAGTAAAATATGAATTGTATTTTCTATAGTATGACAGTTTTATATAATTCTATGTATTGCAATTTATTGACCAATTTCCAATTTTAATTTGATATATTTTTAATACATAATTCGGCATGATGCTATTAATTAACTAAATTGAAAGTATCACTATTTTCCATTAAAATCATTTGTTTTGTTCGTTGTTTTTCTAATTAATTTAATGTGCATACAACACAAATGATTCGCTCTGAACAATGTGCATTGATAATGGATAGTTGTGAGGTAGTGTACCATCAGTAATGCAGTGCTAATGCAAATTAACATGCTTATTAACTTTTTTTAAATTAATTTTTAACTCTTTCAATCATTGATGCTAAATTAAGCGACCCATAAATTGACCGATTACTTTATATATAAAATTTTTTCTTTTCTGTCTTTTATATATATTAACTTAATACCTGTCAGCAAAATTTTATTAAAAAATTAAGGTAAATCTGTTTAGTTACAGCAATTTAGAGAATCAATCATACTGAGTCTTCATTCGTTTTGTGCTGCTTTGGACATTGAGATTGTTTATATTTTACTTGTTTTTTTTTTTTGAGAACTACAAAAAGGAAAACAGGAACTTTAAATGAACTCATAATTACTCAAAGCTGTGGTTATATTCGTACGAAATTGTTACTGGAAACATTTAATTAGTGTAAGTATTTTCAATTTTCCAAGTAACATTATTAAACTTATAGAAAGTAAAATTAACGTATGAAAACTTCGACTTCAATCATTATTAGGAAAGTATGCAATGTGGAAAAATCTATCTGCAGTTTTACTTCCTTATTTTTACATTCTCTTAAAACGTAGAGGCGTCAAACCGTCCACATCAATCTTCCAACCAACCGATAATATAACATTAATCTCCAATCAGTATTCCAATTAAATTAATCAAGTACTAGATGACAAGCCTAACGTATTCCGATTTGATGTAAAACTGCATCAAACAGTTATGGCCATTTTATGCAAATATTGAATGTTTTTTTAAATTTTCTTTTGCTAGACTCGTTTGAACGATATTACGCTCATCCTCGGCTCGTTATTCAAGCGTACGATTAGGATCTGCATTATTTATACGCGTAGCCAGTTTTATTTCATTTTAAAAATAGCTGCATCATTAAACGAAGACGCATATAAACAAATCCCTAATTGTCCGAATGAACACATTCTTGGATTCCAATTGTTCATCTGGAATCCATTATCATTCTTGATAAAATTGGGATTTTGTGAAGGAAGCGAGATAAGAGCGACAGCACGCGTATCTAAACTAAATTTAGTTTGGTAGGGATACGAATTGATTCCCGAGCAAACATAAAGAAAACCAGAAGTTGGGAGTAAACAGAAATGGATGGTTAACCCCCACATTTTTGTCATGTCAACGAAATGTGCGTACAGCTGGTAAAAAAAAAATTGTTGTGGATTTTAATTAAAAAGAATATATTAAGAAAATATACTACTACGAACTTGACGCCATTTTTAAATTAACTAGCTTTAATTTTTTGTTCCTATTCTTTGGTATTGGAAATAATTTTTTTAAATACATCAAAATCTCATCTTAAAATGTCGAAAAATCCCGAGAATATTGTAAAAATTTGACATACGAGGTCCGTTCAGAAAACAACAGAAGACATTTAGTGAAATGGCAGTTAAAATTGTTGATATCTTGCTTAGTGTTCGTGATATTGTTATTGGAGTATTAGCAACAATTTTTGAAATTTCCTGGAGCAACGATGCAACATAAAATTTTGCATACAACTGGTAAAAACTTTCACAGAAATGTTTCAACTTTTGAAAGAAGCTTACGGAGATGATACACTGGGTTGTACACAATATTATGAATGATTTTCAAGATACAAAAGTATCAATTGAAGATGATCCTCGACTAGGAAGGTCTTCGACTTCAATTGATGACTTCCATGTTAAGAAAATTAGAATTCTGGTGCATGTAAATCACAGAAATTGTAGAAAAATTAGCATCGAGTGGGTTATGCAATGGATTTCCATGCCCCAAAAGTGGACGTCAATCTCAATCCAATGTCAAAGTGATGCAAAGAGACAATGCATACTCTTCTTCAATTTTTTCATAAATCAGTTCTTCCTTTACTTTTATAGTTTTGTTCGTCACTGCCTCTTGCCTTTATGTCGGCTAATATTTCAACACTTAAACTACTACTTTGATATTTTTGTTTTATGTTAAAATACTATTATAACATCTTTTTTAATTGTTAAATTTATATTTTGAAAAATTAATACTTCCTGTTTGTAAAACCATCATATTGCATTTAATTGGCGTTAATTGGATATGTAATATGCTCAATTTAATTACATGACACATCTGGCCAGACATCGCGTGTTTATGAACAAATGCAAATCGGGTTTCATATATGAAGGGTGACATGGGAAAGAGGTTATTTAAGAGAAGATGTTGCGAACACATAAGAGTTATCACCTGCAGACATCTTTTATGGCAAAATAATAGATACGAAGTGCGAATTTAGAGACTAATAGTCATATGCTGATGTAATGGTATATTAGATCAATAATTTTTTTTTTGTATGATACATAGGCACTAAAATTTCATGGTTATTTTAAGTATAGCTCTGAAAAGCCGTAAAAAATAAGAATATAGATCTATGATAAGTTAGTTTTTTTATATTTTTTCTTTTGGAAAACCCAGCCTAGACAAAATTTTGTTATCGGATAAATTAAAAATTTTTATAACTAGGATTGCATTTTATAATTGAAATATTTAAGGAAAAGTACCCCAAAAAGCAAACTGGCTTTCCCAATTGTAATAAGAGTGTTACTTTATTCATTTCCAAGACAACTATAAAAAATATTACCCTGTGGTTAGTCGTAAGTGTAAAAAAGTTAATTTATTTCATATATAAAACAATTTCAATATTCAACATTTACTGGCCTGTTAACTTCAAACATCACAAGTGAATTTACGGATTGCATATAAATGTCAATTATGAAGAGCTTTATGTAAATTTAATGCAACGCCAGTTTATTTCAAATTTATTGCGCCCAGTAGCAGTTTATATGAAATATTCAGTAACTTTTTTTTTCAATAAAATGATACAAATTTTCCATGATTGCATGATCAATTAAAACTTTTTCAACATAACAGTTATTCATTTTATTTAAATCCATTGAATAAATGTATTCCCGAGTTAAAAGAGTTTGAATGTTACATTTGAGATATGCAAAATTTTTTTTCGAACAATGCCGCATGAAAAGTTAGATACGAATCTCCAGATTAGAATAAAGTGCGCGCATGTAGAGAGAAGAAAGGAAAGGCACTCATTCCATTTGGAACATATGCAATGCAACGTTCTGCAGAGGGGAGTTTTAATGTGGGTCTGTGTTGCAGAACACCATCCCCAACCTAGACACTGTTATTGATTTTTCAGGGGCGTGGTCTCCACATTGATATGTACAGATAATTCAAACCCCTTTCGCACACTTCCTAAGAATATTATTAGCTTAATGTTATTGATTGGTTTATAATAAAATTGCGTTTATTTGTAAGCACATAAAATTTTGTTGAAAGTGTTTATGAGCGTGTCTATTATCGACTCACTTCTATATTCTTGGCATCAAGCCAAAATCTAAAACTTTTCAGAAGATTTGTTTCCGCAAACTCAATTAACAATTTACATAAGGTGTAGGTCGATATTCTCTTTACGGTGGTGATTTTGTCATAGATATGAGGCCTCCAATTACTAACAATGCGGAAAATTGCGGCGGGGAAGTTTCTGGTAGGTATAGCGTTTTTAGCTATAGATTAAGAAAATATTCAACGCGGTGGAAAGTTAGTCAATTTGTTGGGAATATTGATTAGTGGTTTGCGGCATTTCGCCCCAACCTATTAACTTGACACCAGTTAATAAGGCTAAATGTTAATAGAAAGGTCATTCACATCATAAATTCTAAATGTTGAAGTCCGAGAAAACTGTTGTAGGAGAAACGCTATCTATTAAATTGCCAAAAAATGAAGTAATCCATGAACTTTTATCATTTTCTTTAATAAATGAAATTTAAAATTGGAAATGGTGATTAAGATTAATTTATACAGAAATATTACGACAAATGCAAACGTCTCAAAAATTCTCCTTAGTGCCTTAGCAAGATTTAAAAAAAGAAACTATCTACTTTCTACACGATTTTCATTTTATCTTTTTTTTTAATTATAATATCTGCACCTATTGGTTATCGGCGTTTTTAATCATATGAAGTAAATTTGTCCTTTATTTACTTTTTTTTTATACATTTTTCATTTTTAAAAAGTTTTTGATTGAGGAAGTTACTTTATATAATTTTAGGTTTTTTTTTAAATAATCATCAGAAAATTAATGTAGAAAAGTAATGCTTTTTAATCTATTTCGTGTGTAATAGGTGTTTGTAATTTTTTATGACTGCTCTTTTAGATTCCTAATGTACATCGTCCAGAATTAAACCTTGAAAGTTGTAATAAACGTAAAGTAAACAAACGGTGTATACACTCACACAAGATTATAATGAAATTTATAGCCGAAATATATTCCGTTATACTTTTTCACGCGCCCTCTAAGTTTATTGCACTTCGGCATTAAAGTTGTTAAAGTCTGATCTACGAGTTAGAATCTACTTCCCCTAATTTATTTCAAATCCGTGTTCTGTGTTGGCGTGAACAAGGCGCGAGCGGTTTTAATTTTCCCCCGGTGTAATTAAAAGTGTGAGACTTCCAGGTGGTTTCTACAAACACCCCACATAATTTATAGAATAAAAAGGATCAAATCTATAATTATATGGTAGATAAGTTTAAGTTTATTTTTAGATGTAAGTACATACTTTCTATCGCATTATATTTAATATCAGTTCTTGATAAAAATATAAAGAAATTTAATTGACAGTTTTTATTTGAATGAATCCCTACATACTTCAAAATTAAATGCATTTTTTAATGCTTCATCTTAAATATATGCCAATAAGCAGGTGTTTTATTTATTATAAATTTCATTATCGCAATCCTTGAAATTTCAAACCAGACAATTTTATTGTGTAAATGAATCATTGAAACTAAATGAAACTATTAATAGAATTTAGTAGTCAGTTAACTAAAAATAATTCATAAATAATTTCGCGTAGACATACCAACTTTCTTTTATATCCTCTACTGATTAGTACTTTATACCTTTCCTGATTTATATAAAATAAGTCGTCAGCATGTTAACTCTTATTTATTGCAAATGCATTATTTGTGTCACGGTTTAAACACCTTTTAAATTTATGCAATTGCTTTTGAATTGAATAGAATACCACCTATTCATAAAATGAAAAAATAAAATAAAAATAAAAAAACTGACAGGTGATTGGCGTACAAAGTACATTAAATATTTTTCACTTTATTAAAATTATTTTAAAAGTAAATTACGTTACCCTTCGAATAATTTAATGTGATAATTTTGTTCCTAACATGGGATTTAGAGAAAACTGCATTAATTTTTAAATATAACATCAATTCACAATTGATATTGTAGCATTGTAATTTGCAATATAGAAACATTAATTGTTTTTATTAAAATTGTTTTATAAATGAGGACCAATCAATTATTATTTAATTTCATCCTGAAATGTCACGGACATTACTTTATTTTCAAATTAAAGTTAAACATGAATAATTAAATTTGTTTCTTAAGAACCGTTAAATACTTAAGATTAAAATGAAAACAATTATCCTAAAGACAAACTGAAGGATGAAATCGGTTTGTAAAAAGTGGTAATTACTTAAAAATGCTATTAAAAAGGTACACGTATAGTCGTAGTGTAATTAATATTAATTAAAGTGCACTAAATTACCTGAAGGGATAAAATGGAAATGAATCGTTTTGAAGGTGATTCATCGGAAAAAAATTGGGTAAAAAAATGTCGTCACAAATAAAAAAAGACTAGTTTTTCATTAGTTTTGAAAATAATTTTATGTGTTTGTTCTTCCTATATACTTAATCATAATTTAGCGTGTTTTTAATAAATTCACCGTAACATGAGTCCCACTATTGCGAATTCATTCATGAAATCCCCTAAAAACAAGATTCCCATCGTAAATGTTTACTCCCCCTCTTGACTCCCTTAATTGTAGCACTATTCAAATCCCTAATATTTCGTAATTTATTTACCGAACATATTCGATGAGATAAATGAGAAAGCCCAAAATCCAATAAACATTTCTCTTCAATATTGAATTCGGGGGTTTCACTTGTACTATAATTACAATTTTCCTTTCTCACCCTGAATCTAAACGCAGGAACAATTACCGAAATGGATATAAATCTAAGAGTCGATCAAATATGCACCCCAAAATAGAACACCCCGTGTATTATTAACCCATATTCCCAGTTGCATAATGTGTTTGTCTAAAGGCAACCTTACGTAAATGGTGGGACCCTATACGTCTGATGATTCATTTTTTATGTGTATTTTCAAACCAACCCTTGTAAGGCTTTAATGCGACGACATATGGCCATAATTGGAAAAAAGTGGACAAGGATTTATTGTGTGTGAAGTAACACAGGGTGCAGATATTGTTCATGCTAAACACATATCAAATGAACAGTCAAGGTGTTCGCATGAAATTTGATGTGGCGCACTTAATTTAACAAATATTTGATTTTAATTGGACGATTAAAACAAAAAGCTCATCAGAATTCATTATGATGATGAAAACCATAAAGATCATTAAATCGTAATTCGAAACTTATCTCAAGTTTTTCATTCGAGATGGGTAATCATCGATTTGTGATTTTGGTGAACAGGCATTATTTTTAGTTAAATTTAGAATTGAAAACATCTGTGAGAATCAAAAATATTGGAAAATAAAGCCTACAAGGGGAGTCTAAATATGCCTCGAGAGACTCGTAAATACAATTCTGAATACAAAATTTTATTCAACTGCCATGTATTTGATAAGTTAATAAGCAACAGAACAAAAATATTTTAACTCTTTTTATTCTTCCTATCTGAGATGGTAAAAAATAGTAGTAGTTGATGGTTTCGTCGAAATTAAAAAATTGTAATGGTCAATCTAGCGTTTTATAAAAACAGTTTCTAAGATTTTTCTGGTTTTTAGTACTGATGGCAATGTTAGTAGGATGCGATTAATAGCAATCATTGATCTAAGAAATGTGCATCAAAATTTCCTACGGTTGTGATTAAATCTCTGAATCGAAAAATTATATACGCACCTATACTGATGTCTATTTGTATTTAAAAATTTACTTACCCCATTTACTGACTGAATGTGCATTAAAAATTAATATCCACATAAAGGTTGTAATTACGGTTTCGTATATGTATATGTACGTATAATACACAAATAAATTTCCGCGAAAAAGAAAACAGTACAAAAATCTTTTATTGCAATTGGCAGAATAATAAAACTCGTATGTAAACCATTTTCGAGTTACTAAACTTTTAATTTTACCTCTGCTGTAAAAAGTTCAGAATGAAAATCCTTCAAAATAAATCCATAAAAGTATATTTTTCTTAAAAAAATATTAAATTCAATTGCAGATTGCACTCACTGTCTTTAAACATTTATATTCTTTTTTTCTCTTTAACAAGTTTTTATATAAAAGTCACGTATTTTTATTCAGAAACATTTTTCTTATTATTTACGTTATTTTTAATTAATGCTGTTGTGGAAATTTAAAATTGTACATTTTAAATAATTTACAATTTTAAACGTTCCACCTGTATGAAACCCAACGTTTCTCGAGTAAAGTGGGTTGCCTACTTCTGAATTCTATTAAAATTAAAATTTATTTTTAGATCGCGATATTTTATCGCATTTTCAATTCCGGTGGCGGTATTGATAAAACGTACATTTCAAATTGATAAATATATAAACAAATAATGAATCATAATATAAAGAACGTTGCTCCCATTAATGGTAAATTACCTTATTTCATCCGAGAAATTTTATTACTTTAAAAATACATTTCCTATTATATTACTCCTCGTGATGTGAATATAATACTTAGCAATTCCTTTTAACTGATAACGGTTATCAATAGGAGGACCATTTCCTGTAGAAACATATCCCTTCCGGTCGTCCCAACTCATTTTAACGGTTACTGCATAACATTCAAAACTTCTCAAAGCTGAAATAAGAAAATTTCTTGCTTACTTCATATTTATTATATCGTTGAGGGTAAGTGAGGGTTATATTGCCGAAATAAAGTTAATACAGGTTGCGTTCAAAGGAAATCGTTTAGTCTGCCATATATCATCTAAAAGCCCAAATAATACCCGAAGAGAAAGTATTGGGGTGCTTTAACACTTCATGGTATGGATTTTTCGCGATGATAAGACCAGGATGCCTTATGAATACATATTTCTATAAGAAGTTACCCAAGATGAAGTTTTATCTATTTTCAATGGGGATTTTATGTAAAGGATAAAGCTTGGATTAAAAAAAAAAAAAAGTTTGAAAGAGATGTGGAAGTTTAATGGATCATTAAAATTTTAAATGTTTGAAGTAAATTTATAGGGAGATGGGACATTAAAAACGAATTAACTTATTAAAAATTAGATTTTTGAAATAAAAACGCAATATGTTCTAGACATAAATTAGTTATTATATAAAAATTGGATTACTAATATTTTTATAATTTATTTTTGCATAATTTTATACAGTATGTAACAGTAAATATAGTCTTTAAAATATTTGGCTTTATACAAACACGTCGTGCAGTTCACATTTACTTTAATAAATTTTATTGCCTGAGAAAATTTCGGCTCTTTATATCACGATAGTGCGTTTTGTTCAACAACTGCAGAAATTGAAATCTTGAAATATTTTTAGATTCAAAAACTATACGCAATTTTGTAAATACACTTTAGCTAATATATAAAATAAATTTGTTTGGATGTATTGTTAAATATACAAGTTTCCCATTCACACTTATTTTCTTTTGGGTGAATACAAAAAATCTAAAAACATTTCACAGCATCGATGTGTATCTTTTTTACACATTGAACCGTGCATTGTTTTTACACATTCTTTTATTTCACATTCTTACAAACTAATTAGCATCGAAACAAAGCCATAGAATCAACATGAACTAATTGAAAGACATTGGCATAAAACTCGCCAACGCTAGCCTTCGTAATTATGTCATTCCCTTCTACACTCAGTGGGCGAAACCAACAATTTTCTTTATACACAAACAAATTTCCTTTGCTACAAAGAAAATGTAAACATTTCTTGTAAATAAAGTTAAATTATATTTCTGAAATTTTATTTTGTTTATTTGTACCTACTTCTGTGCAATAACAATTTGTACCGAATAAATGTTTCAAGCATGTTTTAATATTTGTTTGGGTTACGGTGCATTCTCATAAAAATTCATGGAACGTTTATTGGGGACGAGGTATAAAAACGAACGGATGAAATCGCCGATATCCTGACTTTTGTGGGTGTGACGAGCTTCTTAGTATACTGTGTTTTTTATTGTAATCGTTTTATTCATTAAATCGGTTAATTAAGATAACACTGGGGAGGATGTATAAGGGCGGATAAAGGTGTGCGATGTCAAATCAATAATTCAGGATTAAATTGAGTTGAAATGACTAAGTGCATTGGCAGGATACAGCTGTAAATATTTTAATACAATCACATTTAACGTTTATCAATCTTTAAGTTTATATTTGTATCTAATTTTTATTTTTTATTTTTTTTGCAGGTAAGTTTAAGAAATAAGAAACAGCAACACTAGATACAGTAAGTAGTAGAATAATGTATATTTTTCGAATTGACCAAACCGAAAGGAATCTTGAAGTTTAACAAGAGGAAATCGAAACAAAATTTCAAACAAGATTAAGACACACCGTGCCGAGGAATAAGTCCTGTGACTACCACAATCAATCTTGTTTACAGTGTGCGCTGGGCCTTACATATTTTGGCTAATCGCTTTATATATCAGAACCACAGAGGTAAACTGTATCACTGTGTCACAAAATCAAATTTTACTGTAGAGCCATTTCAAGAATTTATAAATATATTGTCGATAGTCATCATAAGCTAGTCTGTGTGTTTTATTCAAATAAATGATCATTCTAAATAGGGTAAATGCCTTAAAGAGAAGAAAATTCTTGGAACCATTCCGTAAAATCTAATTGATTGAGGTTCAATTTTTGAAATTGAATAATACAAAAATATTGTTCGGTAGGTTTAAATTTATTTCATACATCTAATTAATTAAAAAATGTGTATCATGATTAGTATACACGTATATCTATACGCGTGTGACTAATTTTACAATCTGAAGCTATTGTTTAGTCTAGTAGCAAAGGAAATAAAGTGACACTCTCTTTAACAACCCATTTAATCCCTAATTTCATATCTAAAATTAGAAATTACAGAAACATTCAAATATTTAAAGAAATTCCGCATTTCATTGTATGATCAAATTTTTTATTGCATCCTGAAATTCACGGAATTGGTTTTAGAAGTTTCAATTTTATTTGCTAGATGAAATCCAAAGATTGAAGTGATGGTGATGATTCATGAATATATTAATTTTTTTTTTGCAACGCACGGAGCTCGAGTTTTACGGAATGTAATCTGTTTTGATGGGGAGTTATATCAACCTAATTAAATAATTATAGTGATATGACACCTGCAAGTCGCGCGATCAAAATACGCTAAGTATAGACGCGAGTTGGGAGTAATCATTACGAGGAAATTTCACTTTTGCCAGTGGACTTACGGCTGCTCGTCTGTCTAGACCTGCTTGCCAGTGTTTCTTAGCCACGGCGCGTGTTTTCAAACTTTAAATAAGTCGGTGGATGAACGCGAAAAAAAAAACGTGGGTTTGTGTTGTACACAGAAAGCGATTGGATTTTATGTATAAAAAAAAGTAAATAATTGTGCATGCATCAGATGGGATTTCATTAAAGTTGTGGTAATTAACCTAAATATAAAGAAAACAAAAATGATTAATTAACCAATTCGTGATTTTTAATTAATTAGAGAATGCCGGCAAAAATCGAAAAATTATAAAAGAAATGAGTTTTATTAATTATGAATCTTCTCGGAAAAGAAGATTTTATGATGTGAAAAACGTTCAATTTAGATAATTTAATTCATTTGAAAGACAACTAATAAATTAGAAATGTTTTAAAAAGTTACTTACGAAATGATATGTTAAAGAGACTTTCAAAAATACTTGTGGTTTTAATATGGCACGTTAACTATGCCCTTAGTAAATATCGCAGTCTGAACTGCGACCACAAGACAAAATATTTATTAATTTTTCTGGCGCCTTCATCAAAACTTTTAATTTATATTTGAATAACTTTTCTGTCTCTTAGTCAAATCAAAATACAAACGGGCGTTTACATTTGTGCATAGAAAAAAAGAAATTTTTTCATGTGCATATTTAAAGGTTTATTTATTATTTGACAATACATACTTCATAAAAAGAAGCCCGAGATTAGTCCAAATCTTGTTATTCGATGATTTTTGGGGTCGCTGATCACGAATATGATGTCAAAAAAAATGCTTATTCATATTTGTTTGTCACATTTATCAAGAGACAAAACATAATCAGTGTTTAGAGTATTTTAACAAAATTTATTTCAAAGTAGCTAACTTATAAAGTAGTGGCGGTTAATTTGACTCCAAGCACATATAAAATTTATACAAAAATAATTAAGCACCACCGGTTAATTAAAACCCCTCCTTGTTCTAATTAATAACACCTCCTGTGTTTCATGCACGTAAAGCTATTAAATTTTCTACACTTTCCCAACAGTTTCCCGCAACATTAATTTCTCTATACACCCCACACAGCAAACTTTACTTTACAAAGAGGTACTTTTTTAACTTGGGGTTGTATTTTATACTTTACCTTTTCACATTTTTATATGAATCCTGTGAGTGCTTTTAAAGATTACATTTTCTTTTCGGGTAATTTTGTATATAGAAGATGAAGGGAAATAATTTTGTATTACCGCCGCCACGCTTGTAGTTTTTTTAAAAATAATATTAAGTTATATTAAGTAAAGTTGATTACCTATTTTATATAAAAAAAACGAATGAATTTTTGCTTTTTAATTGATTTTTAGTTTTTTTTTTTGCAATTGAAAATGAAATTATTATTGAAGTCATTTCTATTATGCAAATAATAATATGAATGAGAATATTATGAAGATGTATTAATTGTATGGTGAATAATGTTTTTAATGATTACACAACTTAAAGTTTATAATACTCTTCGCTTTTCTATTCATTGCTTGATGTATTGAGAAGAAAGGGTTAGCCTTCAAAATGTATACAAGTTGCAATGACTGGAACGGAAGAATATGATGTTGGTGAAGGGTATAGGGGCTTGCAATAAAATAGTTTGCATATTTAAAGTGTAATTACGATTTTAGTAAAGTCATGAAAATGAGATTTCTTAATGTTAAGAATGTAAGATGCCATTCTCAGGGAAGTTTACTGCTTTCACAATTATACGATATTTGAATCATTAAGAAAAACTCACTTTAAAAATCCAAAGCAAATTGTCCATAAAATTTTACCCAGTACAACAAAATGCCTTTTTTTCCGAATCAGCCCATTACTGTAACTTTAAATTTCCAATTATAACCGATGTTTACGGTTGTTATTATAAATTGCTGTTATTATTTGTAAATACTTTGACGAAATTTTATATGAATTCGTTACGATTTGTAGATTTTATGAAAAATGAGTAAATGTAATTTAATATAAAAAGAATTGGTAATTAATGAAAAATGATTGAAAATTCTGAAGTCGGGCCATTAGAGAAAATGTCCGATTTTATGGAAAACCAAATTTTGCTCTTGTGCAACCCAAAAATTGTTCGAAAAATATTTTTATGAAACGTTGTGAGATTACTTTTATATCTACGCAGATAATTAAAAAATAAAAAACACCCTTTTTATAATTACGACCTCGGTACTATTACATTTTATATTTAAAATAATCGTAAATATTATCACTTATGCCCTATTGCTTCTAATTAAATAAGAATATCGAAAGTTTATCACTTCATAAATATTAATAAAATAAATCCAAATTCCCATGTTAACTTTTACATACTCAAATACAAAACTAATAATCTGAATTAGAAGGATATGAGGAAGCATTTTTTTTCTTTAAACTTAAAGTTGAATAAAACAATCCATTTTCATTTTATTAATTTTCTAAATTACTAGTAAGATGATTTGATAAGATTTATGTTTCAGTAGAAATGTTTATCAGCCACTTTAATACAGTTTAATAACGCATTTAAAACTTATTGTCCTATCATAAATGCATTCAGAGATAGGAAAATATTTGCACTGATGCCAGAATTTCAAGTGCATGTTTATTAGATATATCTAAGTTTGTTAATCTTTTACCAATGAAAGTTATAATATAGTTGATTTCGAGCGAAAATGTCTAGGTCAATCAGGTCAAATTTGGGTTTCCTTCTTTTTTGTTGTTTTTTTTTTTACCGAAAAAACTGAATTCCTGAAATTTTTGGCTCAAAAAAGTCAAAACCAGACTTTTTGCAAGTAATTAAAGTTTGTTTTACCATTTTTGGTCAATTTAAAAAAAAATCGTATTTCGACGTAAAAATATTATTTCATTTTCTATTATCTTTTTGACTCGAGAATTTCAACTTAAATTTCTAACATTTTCCTTTTATTGTAAATATTATATCTCCGCACCTTCTTTCTCTGTATAATAATGAAAATTTTAAATATTTTACAAATAACAAACCTTTAAAATAATTTTCAGGAATTATTTATGACCCAATCAAAATTTTAATTATTTTCTTCAAATAACATTTAGTTAGTACAAATGAATTATTTAATTTCTCAATAAAATCAAAAAATGTATTTATTTATTTATTTACTTTTTCTTTAAAAACTAATATCGAAGGACAAATATTTAAATTTTTGAAACATTTAAATTCTTTGAAAATTTTTAAACTTTTGTCTCTTCCAGCATGAATATTTATACAGATTTAAATATAAAAGACCTCATAAAACCCGAATAACTTATTCCTTTATGGCATAAAATTTTTATTCAACACTGTTAACGTTTCCTTATAAACATTCTAGCATTGAGATTTTTGTGTTGTTATCAATTAAACATAAACACACTAATGAAATGTAAATTGATTATATAATTTACATATTACTTACTAAACACAAACTCATAATTACATATCCGTGTAAAATCACGTTCCTATCAATTTAGATTTGAATCGATAAACAAACAGTAATGTAATAGCTTTACTGAAAATTAATTTCTCGAAGTAAATGTAGTGAAATGAACCCGTCACTTCACTATATGCGATTCAGATTCCATTTTGACGTTTCAATCTAGTTGAGTAATTGCTTTTCATTTCAATTATGATTAATTAAAAATTGAAAATGAATTAATTTGGTTGTAAATGGCAAGACAATGTGTTGATAGTATCTTGCACGTGGTAGTTTAAAAATTCGGGATTGCCTCAGCTTCAGGACATGGTTTTGAATGAAACGAATGATACCTTAATTAGTTTCATAATGAATTTCAAAATATACAAACTGATCGCATGAGGCGATTCGTTCTACTTTTAAAAATAATGAATTATTTTTGTGAAAGATATATAAACAATTTTTCTTAAAAATCTTACCAATTCAAATTCGTCATCGTCAGGGTAATCAATATAAAAATTGGTTTTAAACCATCCTTCCATAATTTATTTTTTTTTTACCATAAATCGACCGGAAGTAACTTTTTACCTGCCCTAAGTCAGTGAAGAAGTTATAAACTTAATAAACTATTTGTCAGTAAAGATCGTTGTCGCAGAATAACCTAAAGTGCATTAAGCCTCGTTTACACTGCGATAGTAGTCATGAAAGTAATCTCGTGATTAAACTATCACAGCAAACTTCATCATGAAGCGATAAGTCTTTTCCATTAGCGTAGACGTGATATGCTTTTTTGATAGTCCACCAATATACACTTTTCCGTATGCAGTTTTTGACATTTAATTTTTCCCATGCTTTATTGTTTCTTCCTTTTGAAAAATATTAATTTTATGCATTATCACTTTTATTTAATATCAATCAAAATTATGTGCAGTAAAGAAAGAAAAGGTTTTTATTTTTATCAATAAAATGTGTTGGTTATCTTTTTTTTTGTGATAAAGTAATTTGGAATTTTTTATTCGTCATAATATTACAAATTGAATAGAATCTATAGGTAGAGTATTGCATTGCTTTAGTATGATAAAGTGTTCACATGGATGTTAACAAATCTATAATTAAAATTT
Organism: Coproporus ventriculus; assembly: GCA_027574865.2. NCBI lineage: Eukaryota > Metazoa > Arthropoda > Insecta > Coleoptera > Staphylinidae > Coproporus > Coproporus ventriculus. Next base: position 22,784 of record JAODAH020028240.1, read on the forward strand.
TCACGTTCATGTCAATAATCGCAGAATTCTTTTATAAAAGTTGCGGTTTTCAAGAAAGGTCAAGCAAAACAGCGGAATTTTACTATAAATAGTAAGTTGTGCGTTTCTTTTACACCTTATCACATTTATTAATATAACAATTACTGAATGATGAGAAATTGTAAAGAATATTTAAAAATTACGAGATTTAAAAATTTTCATCTAAACTGAATTTCAACAGATCAAGCTCCGATTGGCCAAAGGCTATGAAACGCTTATTTTGTAATACACATTTCTTTTAGAAAAGAAAAATGCGTACATACAACGCTTCATGATTTAATATAAAAATGATTTTAAACGTTAAAGTCAGTTCTTTCCTACCTAAAGGCATTTAGTAAACTTTCATGTAAATTAAAAATAAAGCCGCAATAAATTAAACTTCCTATTCAATTCCTCAATCGAAATGTCATAAAAGAACATCCAATATCCTACAAATGCAACATAAAAATGCTTCACCTTTCGTAACTTAGAGAACCAAGGAACATTATCTAATAAAACTTATTACAGGTAATATTAATATCATTAAAAGTAAAATCATTAAAATGTTTATAAACGCATATACATTGCACAATAATGTATAATTTATAATTTAAAACGGCCCACACATCACAAACATTCATTTGAATATTCAAATCCTTCTGGCCACTTTTCTCATCGCGTTTGCATTTAGGTCAAGTAAGATCAGTTTTTCTTTGTCGGAAATGTTCTCGCGTACCGTGAAAATAGGGGAAATTGTCCGGATATTGAAAAAAAAAATCAATATTTATTATAAATCTCATTTAATCTGTATTACATTTCTCACAGAAGTAAACAAGTCACATATCCCAGATCAATGTTATATTAGAAAATATTTATGCGGAAATATTATTCTTAATAATAAAATTCTTATATCAATTTTATTTTAAATCAAATTTTGTTTCGTGTCCAACAATAAATTTATTTGCACTTATTTTTAAACCCAAAATATTTTTATTTTGTTCAATTTTCTATTTCTTGAAATTCTTAGTTCATAATTTATGCATAGTAAATACAAAATTGTTTAATTTCAAAAAGACAAAATCAGTAATTATAATATTAAATGATCAGAAATGTAAGAAAGTCTTCTTGACCTCAAATTTCGGGAAAAATTTCATTAAAAGTTCCTAACGTTTATTAATGGTATTTATTTATGGAAAAAGGAAAATTTAACTAGTTTTATTATTAAATTCTGGATCTCGGTACATATCGGAATGAGGTTCTTGGACTTTTGTCCTCGTCAAAAGAATAAAATTTGTTTTGGCATAAATGGTAACCAGAAGGAAAATTTACATATTTGAAAAAATCAATCTAAAAATTCGAATTGTTTCGATGTTGTAAATTTACACAATAAGATTTGTTTTGATCGGTATCGATGTGAGTAAAGACAAGCCACCTACACACCGTGACGTGCCACACCACATATTTCTCCGGTATAATTAACATTTTACGATTCGGTTATTTGCATGGTTGAACTTTATTCACTCACCAGTCGCTTCCGATTCTGTGTACGATGCAAACAGTGATTTATCGTTTATAGATGAATACTTAAAGCGCTTTTTACTATTGTGTTAATTGGTTATGTGTGATAAAATGAAATTTGGACCATGCTCGAATTAATAAAGAAAAGCGGAATGGTTGGTGGTGGACCAACAACTTACACAGCTCAATATATTAATTTTCGAAAAAAGGAAAAGAGTAAACCTAGTGTGCAGATTAGTCTTAGGCCGAGAAGTTTGTTGTGCAATGCAAGCCAAGAAGAAACATACTCGAGGAGCAGTCAGATACCTAGTAATACATGGAAATTTCACAGACCTAGACCCAAATCGTACAGGTAATCATATTATTAATTGTTTAAATGTTTGGAAATTATTTTTCTAATATAAAATGTGTTAAGAATGTCAAGGATTTGCGTTGCAATAATAAATGGAATTACCTTATCAAAATGTAAATAATTAGTTTGCTAATTATTTTTTTTATTCAAAAAGTTAAAATATTTTTGTTTCGGTGACTAACCAATCATAATATCAATATCATAAACGTTTTATTTTCTTTATTCTCTATAAATATTTTTACATTTTTTAAATTCATATCGAATTTTTTTTTGTCGCACGTAGAATTTGATTACGAAAAAAAATACATCACTCTCTGTCATAAATAGGTCATTGGATGAGAAACACATTTTCAATGAAATTAGAAAATTCTTGCAATAGTTTAAATAGCCAAAATACAACAACTAATTAATTGTCTGGTCTTTTAAATGTTTAAATAATTTTTCAAGTTAATATGTTTAAACTGATCTGAAGATTTCTAAGTACATCCAAATATACTCACAAATCTATTTCAAAGTTACCAAAATCTGATCAGATGCACCAACATACCTATTGTAGCCAACTTAATTCTGGACGTATTAGCATGAAAAATTTAATTCCGACGATTTAAACTCAGAAAATTAATAAAAGCAATTGTGTATTCTGTTTTTTTTTAAAGTACTAGAATGAATTTATTGCATAAATATTTCGAGACACAATAAAAATAATCATTTTTTTAATAACACATTTCTCGTAAAATAATGTTGCTTTAATAAGTCAAAAATGTTGAAGTTTTGACATATTTTTTAATTGCAAATTGTGAGTTGACAAGTCGGGAAATGTGTTTTAATGCCACTTGACATTCATTTTATAAATATATCCATTTTGTTGGGTGGAAAATAGATAATTTATGAATCCCCATGCGTCGCTGTCTGAATAAGTGCCAACTTTTAGAAGAATAAAAGGGGCAACACAAAATGAGAAGTTGTAATTTATACGCTTCACATCAAATGTATATAAACATATAACTTAAAAATAAAATAGGCTTAGTATTTATATAAAATAGAATTATTTATGGGGATGAACTTGATGATTTTATATGTTCTTTTGAAGATTAATTTAACTGATAAGTATGTAATAAAATGAAACAACAGAAGTAGTTTCTTTTCTCCTCATAATTAACAGTATTTAAATTGTTTGTAAAAAAAAGATTAAAAAAATAGAAGAAGCTTTTGTTTAATAATTCTATTAATGCTCTCTACTATTATAGATTAATTTAGATAAGACAAATAACTCACATTTTTTTAAAAATAGATAGTCACATTATGACTAGGTAAATTTTATGCCGACATCTATATTTTTTTCAATAAAATTTTCCTTTCGTCTCACATAGATAAATTGCGTTGATATCTTTAACCTAGTGAATATCGTAAAAAGATCCCCAAAACATATTTGGCTGTAACTATAAGAAATCTGGAAATGTAATATTTGGGACCAGATAATGAAGAGTGCAATCTTTGTCAAGCATGGCGTGAAAGTTGATTCATATATTTGGAGACAACCACTTTGTAAGAAAAATGTAACAACAAAATATCTTTACTAATTGTGCAAGTAAATTTTTAACTAATTGAGTTTTTGTTTTTCTGAATGAAATGAAATATTTCAAAAATATCGATACATTTTTACAGTAACTACATATTAGAAATCTGGAAATAAATTTTTGAGACCAGATGATTAAGACAAACCTACGATCAGTTTCCGTTATTTAAATTTTGAGTTATGCAAAATCATGCAATATTAGTTTTTTAAAATGCCGCTCAAATTTTAAACAACTTCATTCATTCTAATGGAATCTTAAATAAGACGTAGGCAGACTTACCTTTTTTGAAAATAAGCATATAATTGCTTGTAATGTTGCGTAAAATAGAGTAATTCATAATTTTCTGAATCATCGATGCCCATATACTTTTTTTACAAAACAGGAACTAACTTGTTACGAAAATTTTTATAGTTCATGTATACATAACCTAGATTATGGAAATAAATTAAAAGTTCTTGTTAAAGAAAGTGTTTAAATATAAATAAGAGAAAAAGTATATACAATATATACATATACAATTTTTTTTTAGTTAAAAAGAAGTTTATAAGTACAAAAATGCGTTTTGTTATTACTTCATTACTTCCATATTCTCACGAGCTATACAATCTCAATAAAACGTATATTTTTAATACTTGTGAACTTTTGATAGCAAGACAGAGCTTGGAAACAACAGTATACTAACAAATTACCTAAGAATTGTGCAGAGAACAATAAGCCAAGCCACGTTTAAACCAAAAGATAAAGTGTAAAAAAATTAAATGGACAATAGAGGCAGTATGCTTGTAATAAAATATCTCATTTCGCGCACTTTATACAAAAATAACTATATGTTTATAATCAAGCCTATCATCGTCCATTTTCTTTTTTAGAGTACACTTTGGTTATTAAAACATCGTATAAAAATTATTTATTACAAAATATATGTGATGAAAAGACAAAGTAAATAAATTTTATTAAGGTAATAATAATAATATTCTATTTTATTGCTTAGTAGATATTCATTGCATGTCAGTTTGCTCATTCGTTTTGTTTAAAATGTAATTTTACACTTGTTTGCTTTTAGTCAAGATATTGGGTGCGGAAGGTAGTTTATCAAATAAATATATTTCATTTTTTCATACGAGAGTTGAGTTCGTGCACCTCCAGTTTAAAAATATCTGATGGCTGAAATAAATGTACACCCAGGATGCTATTAATAATAGAAAAATAAAAAATGTTTCTAAAACAAAAAGATTTTTTCTTTCAAAGAATTCATTCAATTCAAATTTCTTTTACGCTGAAAAAACTTCTACAGTAATTTTATATTATTATAGCTCATTTAAAATAATTTGAGAGAAAACATATTTTTAATTATAATATATCCTATCCTCAATTAGTTACCTGTAATCCTATCTGACTGGTTTGGAACTAAAATCCCCATGCATGATAAACTAGTAAAGTTCACATTTAGTGGTGATTGTACTTCAGATGATCATTAGGATTTCATCAATTTTTACAATGCTCAACTGCAAACAACTTTAAATTTGTATATACCTGTTAAAGGATCCGTCTTTATACCCATCATAGAAAAATGCCTGGTATTAGATAGACCTTATCTTATATTACTCAGTGCATTTCAAGTGTCTATACACTGTAGTTTTACAACAGGCTGCGGGTAAGGGTTGTAAAGACAATAATCACAGCTTCGAGTGGAATCGCCACTAAATATTCCATCAGACTATATGTTATCATTAAAGTACTGATGTTGACTTAAGGTAATATTGATGAATGTAGCATAATATGAATAAGTTTACGGGCAATTAGTTTCGATCTTTAGAATCGGGCTCAATAAACATATTATTTACTGATGCATTCTGAATTGACTTTATTGTACGCACACAAATTTGCAACTTATTAATTGTAAACTCGAAGTCCATCTTTGTTTGTGCTTCAAAAATATCTTCGCCTATCACTTCTCAGTAACTCAAACCCCGCAAACTAATACTCCATTTCGATATTGCTATGCCTATCAGGTTAATAATAATGTGAAAATCTGAAATTATTTTTTGTTTTTATTAATTCTTTAGTTCAAAATGAATTCTAAGATTGAAAGATAATTAACAATACAATATTCGTTTTAAGCGAAAGTTGCTTAAGTAATATATTTTACATTATAATAAGGTTCCCTACCGTTTATTCCCATTCATTCATGTAAAAGAAAGTGCCCCCAAATTCTATAAATCACTAATAAGGAAATTTATTTTATCCAACAGATTTTTATCCAATTTCAATATTTTCCCAGGTATCATGCTAATTTGCCATGCAAATAGATACAAATTAATCGAGTGTCATTTAAAAGACTTTCTTTGTTAATAAATTCCTCATTAACAGATAAAAACTATATACTATAAATAATTTTACAATCAGGAACAATTTAATAAATATGTATAGCCCTCCATATATGTACATAATGTGAATAACTATTTTTTCCGTGTTTGTATCACTTATATAAATAAATAAATAAGAAAAAGAAACGCGCGCTTGTGCGTTTAATAATTTATTTCTTATCAAGGTTAAATATTAAACATTTAAAACTAATGATTGCAAAGCACGATATATAATTTTTATATTTGGCCAAATATTGCGATCTGGAATAATAGTATTAAAGCCAAAAGGATTTTTTGTATATTCTAATAAGCCTTCTTTAATTAAAAAATTAATAGATAAATAGAAGAAAAAAAATCTAAACAATTTATTCAACTAAACATGCTGGAACAGAGAACGAATTTTCAGGGGCGTTCCTTTTCTAAACTTGCACGCGTGCCTTAAAATTTTTCGTTATGCAATTTATTGTATAAAATATTCATTGCGCCATTTTTTATTAACGTTGGATACTCTAAGGATTTCAAATTTTATTTCAAAGAAGTTTATATGTGCGATAAACGAAAATAAATGGCAGCCCTACTGAAACGTAATTAATTACTAACCGAAGCCATTGTTTTATTATTTGGTAATTTGTTTTCTATTTTTTTTTTCACATTAAAATATCTAATTTCTAATTTTGTTATTTTAATTGAAAATAGTTTTCTCCGAGCCTCATAATTATGCACTTACTAATATATAATTAATTTCCACAACAATGAAGACCTGTTTACAAACTGTAGTAGTAATAAATTTTGATTGTTGTAAAATTGGATAGTACAGAATAAAAGGTTTTGTTTAACAAATTTTAATAAATCAAAGTGATTCATTTTTGCAAATGATTAATCGAGTTTTTTAAACATTACATTTAGATTATTCTACAACAACAATTGAAAACAAACTCTTGCATAAAAATGGAAACATAGTGCGCTGATACTTATTCTTGTTGTGCATTTTATTATTGAAATATTCGTTTCTTTTTTTATTATTGGTGACCGTTTCTTGTAAAGTATAATGACTTTTAAGGTTAGTAATAAATATTTTGTGTTTTTGAAATTTTATAAAATTAGTTGATACTATTTACTTTTACAAAAGTGTAAATATTTTCAAATGTTATTAAATGCACTTAAATATTTTTAGGAGTAATAAAAATATTTAATGTGTAAATTAACATAGGTAAATATGTAATTATCCTATTCGGGATTTTTTTTTATTAATTAACTAATTAATTTATTCATATTTTTTACGATTGATTTTCTATCTTTCTCTATGATAGAAATAGACAGTAAAATAATATTTAGATAATATAAAAAAACAATCCTGTAGTGACATGTATGCATAGTTTTATTGTGAAAATATACAGATATAGGTATCTGTATAAATCTGTAAATAATCTATTTTTCTTGGATTATTACTTTATAATATGGACAAAAAGTATCATCATCAAATTTGATCACTTCTCTTCCTGTTTTGCCAGTAGTTGAATCAAACCCTTCATTTGGAACTTTCATTTTAGGATTACCCTTATGTGCTCTTTCATATAGAACTAAACATACCAGAATCACTTTTTCTTTACTTTTACAAAACCTTATTGCATATTCCACATCCGGAGTAAAGTACACTCCTCGGCCGAAATATGGTGAATTTTTCCTTCTTCCTGAAAATCTGTAATTTAAATTTTCTCTAATTATAGAATTTGCAGATTTGGGGTTGGTACAATGAAATAAATAAAAGCATCTTGTGTAACAATATTCTGCTACTTTCAATTCAAATAGACATTGAATGTACGGATTACCAATCTTAAAGATGTTTTTCACGGTGTATTTATTGGATTCTATATTTAATAAGGACATCACCATATCGTACTCTCCATCAATAGTATGAATAGGATTAACCTGAAATAGATTGCAGAAACTCGGTTTATTGAAATATAAAAGGCTGGCCACTTCTGAAATTAATAACGGATTTTTTTGAACTTTTCTTTCTTTATTTTGAGTTGGTTGTGCACTCTCAACTGAATCAATTATTATTCCATCAGTATGAAAATCAGTCAATGAAGATTGTATTTCTACATGGGTTTCTTCAGTATCTTTGATTTTGAAATTAGTTTGTTTAACAAGCTTCACTTGGAAATACGAATTTCTACTAAATATATTTTGTTCTGGTATAATTCTATTTTCATAATTAATAACCAGTTCAGGTTTAATGAATACAAGAATTTCAGTTCTTTCTGATACGTTATCTTGTTCTTCGTCATCGGTATAATCGCTTTCTTCAGACTCATCAGATTCTAAATCTCTGTCCCATTTAAACACATTTCCTTCCTTAAAATAAAGGTTAGAATTATATTAATTAGTATAATTCCTTTAACATTTTTGCTTAGCTTTGAAATTGACGAACCAAACAAATGAAGTAACATACGTATAAAAAGAATTAAATGAAACTAGGTATATCTAGTTGCAAAGATATAATCATTGATCACTTCTTTTTAATAACTTATCTTACTATACTAATTTACCATTTTTGAAGTCGTGTCAGAAAAATCCGTTATACAAATTTCTTCATTTGAATCTTCATATTCATCGGAACTATATTCGTTAGACTTGTTTGAAAATAAATTCCCCATTTTTATATTCAAATAATTTCAAAAATTATTAGATAGTGATTGTAAACTTTTGCTTGATACACTATTGTTGCAAAATGAAAATTATTAATTTATTTATTGTTGATAAATTTGATAAGCAAATGATAAGCATTATTCGGGTTTATGAAAAATATAATAAAATTGAATAAGTAAAATACAACATTTTACTGAATACAAGTTTGTTTTTGTCGATATGAAAAATTTATTGATTACAGAAAATACACGATTGCCACTGCATTGATATAATAGCAATTTTGCATTAGGAGCAGTAAGTTAAAACGTACTGTAGTGTTGCATCTTTTGTTCGGTAGATTTCAATTTTAATAAGTTGTTGTTAAGTTTTTATATTAAGTCTTTGAAGGATATCGTCATGCAAACCAAAATCCAACTAACCATCAAATTGGTTTCTAATAATGATGAATATTTTGGGTCTAGTATAACAATTTGTAATAATTTTACGAATAATTTTTATTAAGCGCTGTCAATTCCATTTGAGCGGTGTAGTTTTAAATAGTAGGCGTCATACACAAGAACTTACATTCTTTATTTCAATCTAAATTCTTAAACTTTAAAGTAAATAAAATGTAACAGGTTTAGTTGGTAAATGATATTTATCGGCCATATTTAAATATTAAATTCCGATTCATGTTGACATAATCCATTCATATAATACCGTTTTCTAATCCCATTAAGAACAAATCTCGTCCTATTTCTAGAGGCAAACTGAAATACGTTTACAATTACAGACACGCAGTCTGCCGATGGAAATTCATCAACACAAGCCAAACACGATTCGATAGAAGGTTAACGTGAAGTAATTGTAATCGTTTATTTTCACATAAAAAAATCCTTATAGCACTCCTCCACAGTTAAGAAAGTAAATTTGTGCAAGGTTAGGAATCAATTCGTGCAAGATGCATTAAAATTAATTGTCTCTTTATGGAAGTGTGCAATTTGAAACTTCTAATTTCTTTTCGGACCTACCTCAATAAAAGTTATAAATGACCTATTACCTAAGTTTGTAAGAGCCTACAGAAATGTTGTAAATAGGCTTAGTATTGTGAAGGCTCCTAACCTCACGATTAGCCATATATCATGCCCACATAAACACACAAATCTTGTAGATTTTAACTTACTGATAAATAAAAGTTAAGTCAGAAGTATTTTTGTATACAGTGGCGCAACCAATTTCAAATAACTTTTTATATGCGATGAACTGACATATACTATTACAGCAGAGTTTGTCAAACTGTGGGGCACACACACCCTTAAGGAAAAGCCGCGGAACTTTTGAAAAAAAAAAGTTTTGTAAAGATGGGAAAGTATGAAAAGAAATAGCAAACATTGATTTTTATGCGGCCCCTATTTTTTTAATAATAATAATGTCTACCAAAAACAGAAACCTTACATGTACATATATAGCTGGTACTTACCTTTGAAGATTCTTTAACAACTTTTATATTTCTTAGTATCAATAATAGATTACTACTTTTTAAAGTTTGTTTTATGTCCTTCCCAAGATATTTGGTATATTTTGCATTTGATATTCTGAAAAAACCCGATTTTATGCATAATCTATTTAAGGACAAGTCACATGTGCAATAAATACACTGCCCTAATTCTTTTCTATTAGTCCCTTTCTTTCAAATTATTTTTTCATTTGCTATAGATCATACAAAAATAAGAAATAAAAATATTTCTGAGGTGACGCATACATTTTTATTAATCCTTGATTATACATTACACAATTGAAATGAAAGTACGCAACTACTCTTTCTACAGATTAAGATATCAACATTTATGATGGTGTTGGTTTTGGCATTTTTGTAACTCATTAATTAGTTTATATTGCCAGCTTCAGGTATTCTCCCAGCATGATCCCAATTAACCCAAATTTTTGCTTTTACCGAAAAAAATAAATTATTCTTACATGACTAATTATTAGATTGAAGTTCCATTATATTGATGGAACGTAATACCACAATGAGGAAAGGTGTGTAGGTCACAATGACATCATATACAGGTAGATTTTTGTTTGATCACCTGTTGCATGACATTCTAACATTAGTATACATACTTAGAAAATAACATACAAAAAAGTAAATAAACAAATTGCACTCCAATTTTTAATTAATTTTATGGTATGCTAATGATTATTAATTACATTCATAAATTATATTTATAAGGTTAACTTAGATACAGATCTTGTTTGAATTATTTATAGACATGACAAAGGAAATGTTTGATGATAATTAAAGTCGTGATTTTATATTAAGACAGAAAGGATTACATTTTTTAATTTAAACTGTTATTGTATATATTTAATTTAAAAAAAGCGTTCGAATTTATTTTTAAGCCCAGTTTATGTTGTTAAGTCAACGCGAATGGAAATTGGTGTAATGCACTCAATTACAAGTACAAAAATAGACATCCAATCATTTCTATTCTTTTATTGACAACTTTTTAAAACCAAGTTTGGAAACGTTTTTTTAGCGATTTTTTAGATTTTCTTGCATTTCCTTAAAAATTTAATAATTTACATAGGTGCTTTTAGACAAACATTTATATTTTAAGAGTCTTTTGCAATGTTTAGGAAGATATTTGCAATTTCGTTGGTAAGTAAACTTCATATTTTCAGAGCGCTTTAAGAAAATTTTGTGATATTAAAAGAATGGATTAGCCAAAAGCTTTTTATATTTTTACAATTTTTCTAGGGATTTTGCAAATCAGGATTTTCTCTATATTTTCCAATATTTTTATCTATATCGAAAAATCGATAATTTTTAATGATATTTTATACTTGACAAACAGAACAAAAAAGCACATGATGTCAAGAAAGGTTAAATATGATTAGAATGGCTCAAGAGCAAATTAAACAATGTCATAATGAAAATATTTCATCTATGGTTCTTCACCTACAACATGTTTTGAAACCTTTTTGATGTTAGCTCAACATTTTAAGTAAAAAATTTATATGATTTTTAATGCAGACAAAAAATTTACAAATGCAGGGATTTAAAAAATACTAATACATAATACATTACAAAAATAAACCCTTCAATAGTAAACTGTTAATGTTCCTGTTCCTCCTTTGGTTGTTAATTAGTTTAAGCACGTTTTCCTTTGTAAAAATAACAGCGCATTCTAGATTAGGCTTGTTTTAAGACGCGTAATAATTAATAATAAAAATTTTAATTAATACGCATATTAATCATATGTTTTATGCTCTACAATAAGCTTATACTATACGCTGGACAGTGAATTACAATCAATTGACCTACGAATTTCTCAGATATATTATATCTATGTCGATATTCTTAATTTGAATCAATACAAAAAAATTTTTCAAGCTTATTAAAGAGGAGTAAATTCAAGGTTTCACTTATATCTATTTTTAAATGTTTGTGGAAAATTTAATTTTATTATTAATAAACATGATTTCACAATAACTGCATAAAAAACATTAATAAACCACTGTAGTGACTTTTCTTGTGTTTCCATGGGAAATAAGATTTTTAGGTAAATTCAATTGTAAATGTAAAATCGGCTTTTAAAGGTGTTTAATAGCCTCAAATAATAGGCTATCCAATCTCTAATTCACCAATAATTCCAAAGGTGTGTTTTATCAATACATACATCATTCTTCCACTAAAATTTTAAACACACCTAGAACTTGAGGTGAAAATAATTTTATAGTTTGTGCTCTTTCGTGATCTTTAAGGTTTCATTAACTCCATTTCATATGGAAATTTTTATGAGATAAAATGGAAATGTGTTAAACAGAATTGATTTAGTTAATGGATTGAATTGTAGGCTTTGCGAGCATCACTTCAGTGGAAATTTATTAGTTAATATTAGTCTGAGTAATTTGCATCCGACTATTAGAATGATGATACAAAAGAGTAGTTGAAGAGAAATCAATTTTAGAAGTGTTAGGAAGGTCAAAGATCTTAAAAAGTAATTGAATCGCTACTGGTGGTATTTTAAATATTTATATTTATTTATTTTTCAATTTAAATCACTAACATAAAATTATAATAACAATTAATAATATTTTTTTTTAAATTATGAACCACATATTAATAAAAATATTTCTGGCCTTTGAAACTAATTTTATGGTGAAGTTAAACTGTTCTTCTATTCTTTCGGTGCAAGACAATTGAATTTATGGTACTAACTTATTTTAATTTCGACTAAATTTTAAATATAGCGTAACACATTTTCGAATCAGTTACCATTTCATTCTTCTTTTCTTTTGGTAGGAACTTTGTGTAGAGATTTTAAAATGCTTAAGTTTGAAAGCAGCTTTCTATATTTGTTTGGAAACAGTAATTCTAAAAAATTTATTACAATTTTGTTATTAAGAAAATGTATCACATACCAACATTAAAGATCGTAAATGGAACGTGATAAAATATTTGCAACAAATCTAAAACGAATCTGCAGTTGAAAACAATTAATATTTCAAGGCAAGTGACTACTGTACAGATTCATCGCATTTCTCAAGCTTTCATTCCTTTCATTATTAGTATGTATCCGCATTTATTTATAATAAAATCATGAAAACTATAAATTACTTCAAGTTACGGTTAAATGCAATAAATATAGTTTACTAGATGTTATAAAAAAGCAACCAAAACATATTTAAAAGATTTATGTAAGTGAGATTAAAAAAAAAAGTGTTCAAAGTAAATATAGATTTACCACCAACGCTGTGTGCAAAAAGGTAGCATTTGCCTCCACATATCAAAATTCTGCTATATTAATTTGTCCAAATTATAAATTTAACCCCTCGTAAAAAAGTTCAAGTACAATATTATTAAACTCATCATCACAAAACTCATCTATAAGTTTATGGTTTGTAAAGATTAATAACATATCTAATCACCAATCAAAGTTAATCTTTCAAGTAATGTTTCATGTAATATTCTTGCCCACTTTCTTCTAATAAACATTCTTCTCTATTTATTTTCGTATAGAGTGCCCACTTAAGATTAAAGTGACAAGGCGATATAATGTCGGCGGTGAGTGTAAAATTTCATCTTTTCTGGACAGTTGCCAACGTATAGGCCATTTATTAGATCCCAGAAATACATTTACAAATACCAGTTACTAGCATAAATATATAATTATTGCAGCTGTAAGTTGTACATACTATTACTGTACATTTTTCTACTTACATGAAGAAACCAAATCAAATGAAATCGTTTATAATGAAAATTAAAAAAAAATTACTACAAATTATTACATAATTTCGGAACTTTCCGTGAAGTTAAGTATACATTTTGGTACATATATCAAATTATATCTTGCACTTTATTTCGTAGGAAGTAGGCGGTTTTCATTAAAAGAGTCAAATATTTTGGTGTCCAAATTGAAAACATGAATTTAAATCCTATGGAAATTATTCATAAATTCACTGGAAATTTTATGGATTTAATCTGCTTAAAGTTGAAAAGATTGAATCTTAAATTGATTGAACCAGATTCTTTTATGTTTTTATAGGTATTTGTGTAATTTATAAGGACTGAAAAATTGTAACCAAGTATAAATTTAAACGGAAACCTAAAAAAATAATAATTCATTACACATGCAATACAAATAATCCGCTCTTATTGCTCTGACACTTATAGTAGAAGCCATCAAAGGCAATAATATTGTAATATTTGCATAAAGTGCTCAATCGATTAAGAGGAGATACGCAGCTGGTTCAAATCTTTTTCTTCTTTTTCTTGGTTTTGTTCAAACTCTAGTTTCTATCTACTGTATTGTCACTAAGATTATTACAAATTTAAAAATTCATTCGGAATTAAATCGCAAATACTATATCTATGGCGGTCGTGAAATTCATTCGGAATTAAATCGCAAATACTATATCTGTGGCGGTCGTGAAAAACTAGGTAAATCAAAATCAACAACTTTTCAGGGCAGCGATTAGAAGTTTCGAATGATCCATAAGACCTTGTAATTATGGTACAATGTACATCGCATTTTCTAAGCAATCAAAGGGAACTTGACTACCAATTTTGCACGATGTAAAACACAGTCTGAGGAAGGTCTAGACAGCGTTAACTCATTTTTCATATAATAGACTTATTTAGTTTTTCACGACCGCCACAGATATACGATAGTATTCATTACTCATTAAAAAAATTGTTTCAGTGATGTTGCGCCCGCAGCCCCCGTGAGCAGTGGCTCTCCTGTGCGGTTTGTACCGCTCAGGTCAAACATGGATAGTCCAAAGAAATCACCGCAGCATAGCCCTGCACAGGCTGATAAGGCGACGCTAAAGGTAATTAAACAATTATATCTATTTATACAATCATTCACAATAATTATTAATACAATAAAAAATTATTCCTGTAATCACCTAATAAATTTTTGATTTATTTAAAATTTCGATGTACATTTATGGCACACAAATGCTGTTAAGTTCAATTTTTGGAAAAGGTACAGAAAAATAAGTTTTCTGTAACTTTAAGATAAATATCATAAATAAACACATTATAAAAAAATTGATTATTTCGAAAGATACAACTTTTTGATTAAGCAAACATAACTTAGTATCTGATTAGTTCTAAATAGATTTTCCGAGAAATGCACCATTTTTTAATAAAGCAATTTTCTGAATTTTGACGGTTATACTTTTTATTTCTAAAACCTTAAAATTTATTATTTCAAAATAACTTTTATATCTATATCAAAAATTCATTTGGAAGCAGATTTTTCAATAAATTGAAATTTTTGCTAACAATTGTAGGTACTTTTCAATTGGGCTTTTTGGCAATTTTTAATTTTATATATCTTTATCATTTTCTCTCTCTTTTTTTAATGTTCATAATTATTATACAGAATAGATTGTTTATGTATTGATTTCTTCTACAAACAATCCACAATTAAAAAGTTTCTAATACGCAAGACTCTTTCTTTTCCAATTAAAGTAATATTTTTATAGCAAACATAAATCACAAAAAAATCGTTAATACAGCATCATACATGGTTCATGTAATTCAATGAAATGCCTATTAATAACAAGGTTCGTTAATATTTTTAATTAAACTAACAACGATTTATCTATAAAAGAAATCTAAAAAAAATAATATATCAGATCCGGGCATTAAAATTAATTTGTTAATTGTATATGAAATTATTAATAAAATTTGGTAAATTTAATTAACCATTTTCAATTATATTATGCTATAATAGACAATTTTACGCAGGACTAACTTTACACTAAACGTAAAATTATGTAAATAGCTAAATTATAACTTTAAACGTTTGTATTACAACTTGTTCACCTCACTGAAAATGTTTATATAATTTGCTTTGTTCTTTCAAGGTTCATCTACCTAATGGCGGCTTCAATATAGTGAAATATGGAGATGCCATTGATATTAAAGGTATTATTTCACTAGTCACTGATCGCCTATCAACTGGTGATAGGTACTACAAGGGGTTGTATGCGATGCGACTGCTTCACACAGTCACAGGAGAGGTACATATGCACTTTTCATATAAACATTTATTATTTTCTTTATATGGTAAATGTGCTATTAATGAGATTTTCTAAAAAATATTAAATATGTAGAATCTCATATGATTTTGAAGAAAATTTTTATTGAAGTATACAAATGTGCGCGAATGCGCATTATTTCACTTAACTGATCATGTTTTTGGGTTTCGCGTTTGTTGATTTTTTTTACGTTTTAAGTTTTATTTTATTTTTTTTTAACCAAAAAAGTAGCAGATTTAAATACGAACGAATTACGTTCATTCAATTTCGCTGGAGTAAATTGAAATATTTGTTGTAGTACACATATTTAGCAACAAAATTAAATACCTTGCCCAATTTTGTCTAATATTTACATCTAAAAAAATCTTGTACCACTGTATACAGTTTCTCATTTGATATATTTTAATTATCAGACATACTGGTTGCACCAAGATACCACAATGTTCCAAGTGCAGGAAAAGTTTCTAAAGAAACATCCAATGTCAGAATGGAGGTTTGAATTAAGGCTGCGGTATATACCTAAGAATTTACACCATCTTTATGAGAAGGATAGAATAACATTTTCTTTCTATTTCGATCAGGTATGTTACAATGTTTCAATTAAACATTTTGTTTTTTCTGGGACAACAAGCCCTTTGCACCTTGTGTCAAATAAGAAATTAGATAGAAATTATGCTTGTTTTGTATTCTTTAACTTTATTTCTAATATCTTATTATTATATTTTTATACTTTATAGTTACAATCTTCAGGAATTTAAATTAAATTGTAAATTTTCTGTTTAATTCTTTATTGGACCCAAATACAGTTTACGTATGGTTCTGACCGTTTTTTATTTGTTTAGAGAGAAAAAAGGTTTATGAAAGTATAATTTATGTTATTAAATTTCAAAATTTTTAAATTATTAAAAATGAAAAACTATTTTGAAATAATTGAAACTATTTTTACAGGTTCGAAATGATTACCTCAATGCATCTCATTTAAACATTGACCAAGAAATAGCAGTGCAACTTTGCTGCTTAGGCATTAGAAACTTTTTTAAAGATATGCCACAACATGCATTGGATAAAAAATCAAACCTGGAATACTTGGAGCGTGAAGAAGGAATGAATAAATTTATTCCGCGTCATATTCTTGAAGGCATGAAACCAAAGTCACTAAGAAAAAGTATACAAACTCATTTCAAAAAGTTCAGCCAGTTAAATGAGGTGGATTGTATGTTTAAATTTTTTGAAATTCTCCGAATGTACTTCAATTTTGATCAAGAAAGATTCAAAGTTGAATTGGGAAGTAGTTGGCATGTTCCAGTTGAATTGGTGATTGGACCAGAGATTGGGATTTCTTATACTACTGTCCAAGCACCGAATTCAACAACTACAACAGTTGCAAATTTTGAAGATATACAAGCCATTCAAACACTAGTCAGTGATTGTGATAAACATAGTAAGGCCACTTTGCAATTACGAGTGGCTGGTAGACATGAGATTCTATTCATTACTTGCCCCAACATTGAAGTTGCTGAAAGTATTGCCGATTTAATTGATGGATATGCTCGACTACATTCCGGAACACAGAATTCTATTTGGACCAGAAAAGGTAAGTATTTACCAGATGCTGCAGTAGCCTTGCTGTCTCTATAATAAAATCTTTTCCAATTTGTACTTAGTAAGTAATATACTAAGTTTGTATGTACTCACAAGTAGAGTAGAAAGCAATCAAACAATATTTTGTTAATGCAATCTAATTCTTTACAGGCAAAAATGAAATGTGCTTAGCATTTTGTAATAAATTATTTATTTATTTATATAGCTGGAGATACACTACTGCATTATAAAGCAAATGTTTTGCTTCATTGTATAAATAAAGAGATTGTAATAATTAGATTTGATAAATATTGTTTGATTACCTTGATTATTTTTAAAATAGTTATTATCCTTAGTAGACTTTATGTGAATGCTCTCTTTTTCTCTTTTTACAAGCTACTATTTGGAAACAATTTCCATGTCCTTGTAAAGGTAATTAGATGACTTGGATTAACAAGTATTTATTTTCGTAAAAATCTTGATCTAGTTTTAAAAATAAAATTTAACTTCTCTTCTTGTTTTCTAATCAAATCATGTGAAAAGTAGAATGTGCAAAAATTCAGAGTCCAAAAGCATTTTAAATACAAAATTTTACGTAATAGTTTATGTGTATTTTGCACATATACTTTCATATGATTATAACAACAAAAAAATGGGTCAATTTTATAATTTTAATTGAATTACTTCTAGATGTACATGCTTCAAAACATAAATCAGGTGGTAAAAAAGAGCATCATTCAGAAAACCCTCATGGTACAATGTTATCTGAAGATTATGCAGAAATTGTAGATGAAGAAGGAGACTACTCGACCCCAGCAAGTTAGTATAAATATAAATTTGTCTGCAACTTTAATATATTTACATTCTTAAAACTATTTTTAGCACGGAATTATGAATTAAATAGAAATCAAATAGAATTAGTCGATATATTAGGTGAAGGGCAATTTGGAGATGTACATAAGGGTTTGTATCGAAATAAAGAAGGTTCCAAAATTCCAGTTGCTGTTAAAACTTGTAAGGGTGATGCTGACTTTGCTACCACTGAAAAGTTCCTTGAAGAAGCTTGTAAGTTTATCTAATTTCTTTAGTAGATCAAAGTTTTTAAATTTCTAATTAATTTTAGATATAATGCAAAAATTTGACCACCAACACATTATTAAATTGATTGGTGTTTGTTCGGAATCTCCTGTGTGGATTGTAATGGAATTAGCTAAATTAGGAGAGTTACGAGCTTATTTACAAAATAATAAAACTTCTTTAGAGCTTGACACATTGTTACTCTTCACATTCCAGTTATCTACAGCTTTAAGTTATTTAGAATCTAAAAAATATGTACATAGAGATATTGCAGCTAGAAATGTATTAGTTAGTACAGCTACCTGTGTTAAGTTAGCTGATTTTGGTTTATCTCGTTCAATGGGAGAAGATCAAAGTTATTACAAAGCTTCAAAAGGAAAGTTACCTATTAAATGGATGAGTCCAGAAAGTATTAATTTTAGAAGATTTACTACGGCTAGTGATGTATGGATGTTTGGTAAGAACAATGAATTAAACTTAAATAAGTACGAAAAAAAAATTTTTGTCTTTAGGTGTTTGCATGTGGGAAATTTTGATGTTAGGTGTAAAACCATTCCAAGGTGTAAAAAATAACGATGTTATTAATAAAATTGATAACGGAGAACGTTTAGCTTTGCCACCAAGGTGTCCACCAAGACTGTATTCCCTTATGTCCCAATGTTGGAGCTATGAACCCAGCAAAAGACCTACTTTTAAGGAAATTAAGGAAATTTTGAAGTAAGTTTTTATGGTTTTTATAGTTGCTATCAAGCTTCTGATTGTTTTTGCAGTGAAATTTTATATGAGGAGAAAACAGCAGCCCAGATGACTTTAAAACGAGAGCAACGAAGAGCAGCTGGAATTTCCTGGGGTTATAGTGAAGAAGCAGCTCCCCCACCAAAACCATCAAGATATCCAATGCAAGGTAATATAAGTTCTTACTAGTCTTTTACAAAATACATGTAGGGAGATCTTTTTGAAGGCGACTAATGCATTTTTGGAATTGGTTTATTTAAGTTTCCTACTTTTGTAAATAAAAGACTATAGTTGTATTCTAAATATTTAGTAATACATACTTAATTTTTGTTTTTTAGGTGTAGATTCATCTTCACTGTCATCATTAAATACTCCGATCCCTCCTCAAACATACATTGTGGCCCAAAATCCAGAAGTACTTGCCCATTTAATGAAAGAAAATGAAACTAGAGGGCTATGTCCAGCAGCTTATACAACACCAGCATCGGTATTTAATACAGTAGCAGTTGATTTTGATAACAAAGAATCCATACCTGACCAACCTGCCCTTAAAACCACCCCAATTCCAGTTGAAAAACTCCACCAATTAGATCCCGAAGTCCAACCATTTGAAACTCAAATGAAACAGAAATTCGGTACTCTAGAGCGTACACCATCTCGTTCAAGTACAGGCAGTGCTACACCAAAAATGGGCTCTCTAGAACGTAAACCAAAAGAGAAATCAAATTCTCCAAAAATGAACTCTTTGGAAAGAAATGCGCATCTAATTAACTCATCGCACAATAGTCTTGATAAGTCTGGAATGTTTAGTCCAAAATTAGGTTCTTTAGAACGTAAATCTCAATCACCTAAAATGGGGTCCCTTGAACGAAACACAAATACAAATCAGAGTGGAACTTTCTCACCACAAATGGGGTCTTTAGAAAGAAATTCACATGTTGTATACAATCATAGTCCAAAATTATACACCCCTGAAACAATTCAGAACTATAACCAGGAACAGAATAATGATAACAAAATTGAAGAGAGCATTTATGATTTCGGAGGAGCCGATGTAAAAAGTTGTGCGCATAAACAACCATATTATCAACAAAAAGTTACAGCTCAACCCATCGAAAATAAAATTGATGAAATTAAAATACAGGTTCGAATTTGACGGGCATGAGAAATTTTTCCCAAGTTTGTGTTTTATTAATTTTGTTTTAATTTTTGGCACGTTTTTAATTTTACCAAATTGCATTTTGCACAACGTAGCATGTTAAGCATGACAAAACATGTGGTAGCCTGTACTGTATTTAATTTATTTATTTTTATTTCATTTGAGTTTTTATTCTAATTAATATAATAACAATATATTAATTTCATTGATCGTTTTGATGTAGATATTAATATTAGACTTAAATTCTTTTTTTCTTTCAAAATTTTAATTTTGATTTTAAATTTTATAGAGTACTTTAGTGCAGCAAGCTGTTTATGGTGATCAATTGCTAGAGTATCCAAAGAAACCAGATTTTAATTACCAACTTTTGGAGCAGAGATTAAGGCAGCAGCAAAAAGAATCTGAAGAAGATTCTAAATGGCTTGCAGAATCAGAAACCAACTTGGTAAGATTTTTTGAAAAATTTATAACATTCCTTGAAATTACCATAAAATTTTCAAACATTAAATTCTATTCAAATATTAAATTCTATTCAAACTTTTATATAACAATCTGAAGCAGCAATCACTTTTAATTTAATTTTTAGATTAATGAAATCTATTATGTAACAAAATTCTCATCTTAAAACTACGAGTATTTCACTTTCTAATCAATTCAGGTCTCCATTTGACCACACTATTTCTTTTACAATCTGACCGACTAAATTGCAGAATAATTCAATATTATCTAGTTTTTTTGTCATCAGGGCTAGAGACACAAATAAGGGATTAGATTTTAGTCAATTGTGAAGTTTGAATATGAAAAGAGATACAAACATTTTTTATTTTATGACATAACTAATCAGAAGTATTTTCTCTTATAGAATAATAGAAACATACATAACGTTCTCATTCAATTCATATTTGTTCCTTCTATGTATCCAACCAACATAATGCATCTTCAATATTAAATATATCAAGTATAGGTATAATAATAAACATAATTAATAAATGAGAGGTCCCCTAGTTTAAATCCCCTCCCAATTGTAATTTAAACTCTCGACAATTATTTAATACAACATTTAATCAAAGCTAGCATCAAATTGTTATATAACAATTTAGTAAAATATAATCAATTATTCTTTTTTTTTCAGAAGAAACGTTTAAGTGTAATTGCACCAGAATCTGCAGAAATTTTAAACAATGAACAAGTTCAGATGATATCTGTACCAACAAGTCCTTCTTCTATGACTTATTCTAATTCAAATTCAACCTCTTACATATCTGGAAGTATGGCCAGTATGTCTATTAGTGGAAATGGTATCCAAAGCAGCACAGAATCTCAGTGCAGTAGTAAAAGTATGTCGCCTGCCAATAGTATTACAAGTACACTTACCTTAACAGGGCGCAGTGAGTATGGTGCTTCAAATGCAAGCTCAGATAATGGAGATTATGAAGCAGATAAATTTAAAGTAAGTTTAGGCTATTTCTTATTATGTAATTCTCATTTCTTACTATGTAATTATTATTTCAGAGAGCAGAACCAACTCGAACAGCAGATTTAGATCGTACAAATGATAAGGTGTATGATTGTACAACACAAGTGGTTAAAGCTGTAATGTCATTGTCACAAGGAGTACAAAAAGCACATGCAGAACAATATTTGGATTTAGTAAGAAAAGTTGGTCTTGAATTACGTGCTTTACTAGCAAGTGTTGATAATATAGTTCAGCTCTTTCCATCTTCTGTACATAAAGAAGTGGAGATGGCACATAAAGTACTTTCCAAAGATATGGCTGAATTAGTTAATGCAATGAAGTTGGCACAACAGTACAGCACAACCACTCTTGATGCAGAATATAGGAAGTATGTGATTATATATATAAATTGGAATTGTTTTTAAAAAGTATTGTGTTTTAGGGGTATGTTAAGTGCAGCACATGTATTAGCCATGGATTCGAAGAATCTTCTTGATGTGGTGGACGCGATTAGAATACGTCACCCGCATATAAATTCATGTTTATTTCCTACATCGAATAGTTCCCACAGTATACAAGAAGAAAAGATTTTACAAAAATCAACATCAATCGAAAAAAATATTCAAGAAGAAGATATTGCCCAGAAGCTGCCTAATCCAGTGTCTTGTACTTTTGTCCAATTTCCTAGGTATTCACAAAGCGTATCCTCTAGTTCAAAAGCTGGTACTTCGAACATTAGTTCGAGCCAAATTGTTGATAGTTAATTTAATCTCATCATCTCTCATATCAGTTTAAATTTCTGCGTGTACCTTCAAATTATCTACAACATTTTGCAGCTGGTAGTGTTTTTATAGACTCGTTTGTTTTATTTATTGCTTCAATATTTATTGCATAATACTCATTTTTTTTTTATTCATATCATACATCGTTTGTTTCTTGTATAGGTAATATATTTCTAGAAAGACTGTTTTAACTTTTTTTTTGTTTAAGTGAGTTCGTAAAGTACTGTTTTTCTATTATGCAATATTTGGAATCTCATAATATTCCAAAATGACGTATATATTTAATGAAAAAAAAAAAAAATATATCGCATGTTTCCTTTTAGTGAAGGCATAAGATAAAAATATATTTACAGAGAAAATTTGTATGATATAATCTAAAGATATATGTCTCTTTCTTTAAATGAATGACAAGAGTGCTGTTTTATATTCTTAATTCATAGGTGTACTATATGTATATGTTGTATTAGTGTTTGTTTTCTTTCTGCATTTATATATTTTTTCCTATTATATAATGCTTTTCAATAAAGTTTTAATAAAATCAAAGTGTTTTTTAATTGTACATTTGGAGTGAACTTGTTTATTTATCCAGTCTATTTATAATGATGGTTACAAATCATTCTGTATGTCAGGTTATATACTTCAAATAGTCAGTTGTACATCTCTGATTTATTTCCAGATCATGCTGCAATCGACAGAATTTGCTTGGTAAAAGAACCACAAAACTAGTGGTTTATCAAGATTTACACAACTTGTAGTCTACAAATACTGTTTAAAATAACATTTGTTACCTGCATTTAGTTTTTTAATTTCTGAATTTTTAGTTTTTCTAAATTTTAAAAAACATTACAAAAAAATTTTTTGTTCTATATGACATAAAAAGGTTAAATTGTTTGATACTGTACTGTACTGAACTTTTCAATAAAGAAAGGAGTATATGAGAAGATTAATTACAATAATTTTTGTGACAAAAGGTTGTTCTGCTGTTATTTGTTTATTAAAAACGTATATGAAAATCAATGGTGTGTCAATATGCTAAATACTGATATTGTTCAATTTATTTTAGTTTTGATCAATCAGTTTGAAAGAAGAAATGGTTGAACAACAAGTTGAACTGTGTATTGGGTCTTTAATGTGTTATATGGATGACTGAAGTAACAAAAATTTAAGTAAAATTAAAATTTATTGATCATAAATAATTCTTTATTTAAAATATAAAAATCAATCACAAAAGTTAAAATAAAACGACACAATAAGTATGGAATAATATCATATTTTACTTATGTTTAATTAACAATAGCAGTTTTTTTTTGCCGTGTAGGATTAAATTGAATTGGTATTTTTCAGCAGGTATCATTATTTTGAACCCTGCAAAACCAAATCTTTTAGCATGATTAATAATTTTGAATCACAAAAATACTCTGTTTTATATGATTCAATCGGAAAAAATGTAACATCAAAATTAATAAAAAAAAATATAGTTCAGTTTGTGATTATTTAAGCAAACTAGTGCCCATTTGCGCCTATTGAAACTTATGTAAGCCATTTCTAAGATTAAGTATATGTTAAGTATTAATAACACTAATGCCCAAAACAAAAGATGCGCTCTACATTAAAAAAAGAACTAAATATTAATTAATAATGTTGGTAATAGTTTCTTCAGAGAAATCAGAAAATTGTGCCACTCCAGATTTATAAAATTTACAAACAAAACTGTTTTAATACCTTCTTCTCAATCCAAAAAAGTAGGCAGTATTTTTTAAATATTTCTTTCCTGATATCGTTTCATACAATCAGAATCATTTTACACAAGCCTCTTGGCGCAGCTTTTAAAATGCACAAACTTCTACGTTCAAGGTCTAGATAGGAGTATAAGGAATCAAATTTTAATTCCGACAATAAATGTCGGCTGTTTGAGGTAATCGATTTTTATTCTATTTTTTAAAACAGTTGGGAATTATATAAATTTAAATGGATTTCTTAGGAGAAAAAAAACAATTTTTGACTACAGGTAACATTAAAAACGAAATCATAAAAACTTACACAATTTTCAGATTTCTCTGATGATTTGTGAAATAACAATACTCTACATAATAACTTTAATTTCTAAGTTAAGCTAAACCTAAGTTGCTGGTGTCTAGTACTCATGTTTTTGATTCATAGACTGCAAGCAACTGTGGGTGAGAGTAAGTTACACTTTTAGTTTCATTGTTAGGCTACATCAGTTTAGTGTACATATTTATATTTCGATACATTATAGCCAAGGACTTAAAATATTGGTCTGCTACTTGTAGCTGCTTTTAATGCACACATGTCAAATGACATTCTTATAAAAGGAATTTATTTGCACATTTTGCTTGCAAATTTGACCTTCCACAACGATAGTGCTGTGCGAAAATGCTATTAGCAACATTTGTAGTGCAACAAAATTACTAATTTTAAGTTTAATATAAGCTTAAGTAGAACTTTGAATTTTCAGTACAAATGGGCACAGGTTTGTCACTAATAATTCTTCATTAGTATTTACAGTAACCATTGAGAACAAACGACTGATTTGATGTCTGAAAGTAAGAAACAGTATAAAGTATTTAGTATATTGATTTGGAAGTTTTAAAAAAGAGAATTAGTCAATCTAAAGTTTCGGATGCATTGCTTTGGAGATTCTTTTTCTATTTCTGTCTCAGTTTTTATTTAGAATCCTTTCTTGTAACATTAATTAAATGTGGAATTAGTCGTTTATTCTCTAGGTTTACGGAAGTAACATTTATTGTTTAAGCGGATAGAATTTTTTAGATTATGTAGGGACACAAAGAATTTTTAATTATGCTAAAATTTGTTTTTAATTTAATCACACTGCAGTAAAGGAAACCTGTAATATAGTGACTTAATTTAGCTTGTATTATTTGCTTCACACTTAAGACACGTATGCACAGTACTGACATGACTCTTACATACAAAATCTTTGCACCAGTCACATTTAATTGTAGTATTCATATTTCTTGTACGGCCACACATAACACATCGACCACGTTTCTTTCTGGCGGGTTCATCATCACAATCATAATTTTTATCCTGCCTGTACTTTGCAAGAAAAGAGCAAACATCGACAGGTAAAGATGGGATTCTGGCACGTTCTTGTAAATGTGGTTTCATTAAACTTAAAGCAAGATTTTTAAGGAATACTGGTCGACTTTCTCTGGCATTTTCTGGATTTGATTGGTACAAGATTTGTGCATTTATACCTGCAATATTTAGTAGTGAGAAGAATACGGCGAGAGTCCATTTGCGTGTTGTTCGTGCAATGGAATGCGCATTTGACATTTGGTCGAGAGTATTTACGGCATCTTTCGTTAGGTTGTAATTTGAGATTATGTCGGGGATATTTGTAGAGTCTTTTCCAGAACCTAATCCGGGCATTGTGGAAAGTACGATTATGGCTTTGCTTTCTTCAGGAACATAAGAAACTAATGTCATGTCTTTTTGATATCCAAAAATTGAAGATCCGACTGCACGGGATGGCCGTGGTTGAAACTCAGGTGGGATTTCTGGATGTGTTCTTTTTAGTGCACCCAAACACGTAATTTTTTTATCATTAAGCACTTTTACAAGACTATAGCTTGTGAACCAATTATCTATAGTGAGATTCCTTCCGGTGCCTGTGATGGGACTAACGAGTCTTTCAACAATTTCTTGTGGAGTATTTGATCTATAATATGGTCCATAAGGTTGCTCCCCACAAAAAATTTCAATATTACTAGTGTAGTAGGTTTTCGAGTCACACATTGTAAATATTTTTAGACCATATTTTACAGATTTATTCGGGTAATGCTGAACAAAACCACATTTTCCTCTGAAAGGTTCAATGCGTTCATCGATTGTGACATATTCCCCTAAATTATAATTTTGTACACAATTGTAGACAAAACAATCAAGGATATAACGTAGTGGAGCCAATTTATCATATTGAGCTCTTTCATGCCGAGTGCTTCTATCATCAAATCTTAAACATCGAAGTAAAAATAAGAAACGCTTTGATCCCATTACCGCTCGCAAAACTTGGATTCCAGTTCCATCGGTTGCCCATAATTCAAGTACATTAGTATGGCGAGCCTTCTTTGCACCTAATAAATATAGCACACCAAATAGGGCATAAATCTCACTACGATTAGTTTCTCTAGCATCTCTTTTCCGAGTATAATTAACACTAACTGACTTACTATTAATATAAGCATTTGTATATTTAACAATTTCATCAATCATACCAATATCGATTATTTTAAAGAAAGCCGCTGCTTCATCTATCATACCAGCTGCACATTCTTTCGGTTCAGAATAATGTATGTTCTCACGTTTTACTTTAGCAGTCTTACATAGTTTAGTCTTACTCCATTTACATTCTCCTGCATGATATAAAGGATCCTCGTCATTTTGATATATTTCTTCTTTTACATCAGTCGAAATATATTCTTGTTCTGAATCACTTTCATGATCGCTTCTTGTAATTACTTCTTCTTCCACATCCGAGTCCTCATCTCCATCAATACAATGTCCCGGCATTTCCTCCGTGTCTTGTTCGTTTAAAATACAAAGTATATCTTCTTCTTTTATATAAAGCGCCCTGCAAAAAAATTTAATATTAGTTTTAATAAATTATGAGTGACTGAAATTATAATTAATTTAGTAAACTGATTTTTACCACTAATTTATCCATAAACCAAAAAATTATATAAAACAATTGTTGCTAAGGTTTTAACTGTCGCATCTATGTAACTTTCATTGTTCAAAATTAATTTCTGAACCTTACATAACTATATATTAACATGTCTAGATTTGAACTAAACTAAATGTGTTTGTGGTTTCAAATTATACCTTACTTTTTTCAGATTATTTAAAAATTTGTCAAAAAAGAGGACTAGTTCATATGAAAATTTTATCTAAGTGAAAAACTTTGAAACATACAGGCTTTGTTTAGATTTTAGTAAAACAATTGTTTCAAATAAAGATAGCAAGATGCCAAAATTCCAAATGTTAAATCTTACAGACTTATTTCCATTTTTCCAATCGTTTCAAAATTATTTGGAAAGCTCCTCCTGAAGAGACTAATCACTAACAGAAAACAGTAACCTGAGACAGAAGCACTCGGCTAATAACCAGGTGCATTGTATCGCATATCTAGCAAGCTCTTGAGGAAAAACAAGTGTTGTGCAGTTTTTCTAGATGTTGCCCAAGCCTTCGATAAGGTAGGGCATAAAGGCTTGATACACAAATTGAAGAAAATGCCCCCAGCACAATACATACAGGTAATAGCATCCTACATCTCAAATACTTTTTAAAATTAAGCAAGTAGACGAATACCATTCTCTATCTATTATATACAAGTGACATACCCATTCTGGAAGATACAACAATAGTCACATTTACCAATGATACTCCTTTCCTCGCAGTTGTGGTATGTTTGCAACTCATATCAGGAGTACCAACAAACAAAGAAGAAATTAAAAAATATGCTAGCACACACAAAGCGTGCCTTCATCTTCATATAAACGCAGAAGTCCTTCAGCTGCTGGACAATCAACATCTCATACCAAAACTAAAAAGAAAAAAACCATCTGACCTTGTGTAGTGAGTTTTAAAAGCAGAGCATTGAGTGCGAGTATCTGTAAACCATTGTAGAGAAAAAAATCTGGAGAAAGTCACCGGACTTTAACATGTAAGATATCTTAAATGATAAAAATAAAAAAAAAGATCCTAAAATATAAAGTATCAAGTAAAGAAAGTTACAAGCAAATAGTTTTCCAATTCGGCTAATTGCCTCAACCTTGTCTCTGGGTACAGCATAATTTCAAGGTGAGGAAAAGCAGTTGCAGAAACTGAATATTAGTACAGAGTTTCTAGATAGTCAAAAATAATTTAAGAAGAATACATGTTTAGTTTCCACGCCAATCAACCTGAAACAAAGAATAGAAGGAAAGGATTAAACAATTTGAAGCAGAAAATTAATGGCATGGAAGTTGATAGACAGAATTACAAAATACATCAGGAAATTGGCAAGTATAAATCCAATCATTCCTCAGATTGATCGATGTTAATAAGGTAATATTGCATTTAAAGTTTATAATATATTTTTTTTAATAATATATAGTTGATTATATTTGGCATAAGAAGTTACTTCCGTTTTTCAAAAAACTACATGCTTTGTGTTCTCCATTATTTAATCATTAAATGTGAGTGTACAAACAATTGTAAAACATTAAATTTTATTAGAAAAATTATAATCATAAGAAGTATAGACCTAGATATTTTTTTTAATTAATTTTTTTTTCTTTTTAAAATCTGGATAGATTCCAAATTGAGCCGATACATATTTGAATTCACAGGTAATATGTAACATTTTAACTGATTTTTGTTTGTATTTTAATCCATTCAAGCAATTTAAAGTCAAAAATTATAATTTTTTACATTCCTTTGTTTATTTTGGTCCCTCAGATAGATTTAATTTTTAAATAATTATTTCCCCCTTTCTAATATTCCCCTATGTTAAAAGTAAACAAATAGTACAGAAACATTTAAATAAGATTTGTAATGAAAACATAAATAAGCAATAATAATACAAACAATTATGTTGATTGCATCTTGAGTATTCTGCCAATCTTACTTACATGATTGAATGCCTCTAATAAAGTAGACACTATTAATAAACACACAAAGAATAACAAAGCGGTGTTTATTATACCATAATTGACTTAAAAGGAAATGTAAAAATTGTATTTAATATTATCGAGCAATTGTCGAGGTTATGTTCTCTCCTGAACAAGCCCCCGCTTTGGGATTGCGATTGGTCGCGGTGTACTGTATGCGCCAGCGCGCCTAATGCAAGGTTAAATTTTAAAATACGGATCGATTAAAGCGTTAGTTACGCAAAACTAGAGAATAAGAGAAGGTTTTGTATTAATTCGCTAATGAAAAATATTGAATTAAATGTAAAATTTAAATAAATCGATTATAGGGTCTACGCGCAAAGAATGGGTAGACTTTTTGTTAAGGAAGGTCGTGAACTGGTGTTGTGGCGTTTCAGGTCTTTGAGGCGAGGTCATTTAAAATGACCGGCCCGAAAAAATCTTGTACACAATGTATTAATTTTTAT
This sequence comes from Coproporus ventriculus, assembly GCA_027574865.2. Lineage (NCBI taxonomy): Eukaryota > Metazoa > Arthropoda > Insecta > Coleoptera > Staphylinidae > Coproporus > Coproporus ventriculus. The sequence goes on from JAODAH020028240.1 coordinate 52,737, forward strand.
GTATTTAATAAAGTTCCTAACTTTTCTTTTAAAATCCTAATTCTACAGATTTCGCTACCGATTTTTATTTAAATAAAAATAAAGTTACGGAAAAATTATAAAAAAAAAAAATTATTTGAAATTTTGGTCTGTAATGAAACTATTCATCTTTATATAAATAAATAATAATCGTAAATTGTGGAAAAGTGTATTAGAAAAAAATGACTTAGGAAAAAACTACTTACAATGTAGTACTTCATTCACTTTCCAGGTAAACATAAACACGAAAAAGGGACGGACAATAATAAATTCTAAAGATGGAACTTTTAGGGTCAGTGACGCAGCGACGATAAAGTTTGGGGGGGCTTAGTTTTCCTATTAGTAAAATATTACTAAAATTGGCTTTCAAAAGATTTACGCAGTGGTTTAGAAAGAATGTTTTTTTTTTGTATGACTTTTTCAGATAATTGATTTAATTTTGGAAAACTAGCTACACACCAGCATGATTTTTCAAATTGTATTATAAAATATAATTTTATAATTGTATCTTCTTTACATCATCAGTTTAGGAGAAAATCAGTATTTACATGAATCAAGTTTATTGCAATGATTTAGAGACAAAGTTTTTGAAAGTTCTTTTATAGGAATTGAATAAAACAAACATCATAATCTTAAATAGTTTACGAGATATAAATTTTTAAATGAACCCTTAAAAGCATATTTTTATGAAAAAATAATATAATACTATGAACGTTAGATAATGACAACTATGGTGCACTGGACTGAGAACTTAACGTAGAAGTCAGAAATGTAATCGTAAATGTTAGTTGCCATTTAAAAAAATTAACGTGACATCGACTTCCGGAAGTGATATAGTCCTGAAAATATTTTACTTCAATTCGTCTTAATTGACTATATAACAGTGAATTTTTTCAAATTTTTATCTCAAGTAGAAGTACAAAATCTTTTTTTAATGGTCGTGTTAAAAAAAAACATCCTGCATATTTTTAATCATATCTACATTAGCGTAGACAGTTCTATGTCTATTACAATAGGAAGGAAAGTAGATAATCTGAAAAGTTGATCTATGATTCATTTCTATAACTTATTAGAAATCACTTTGTGGGTTAATGAGGTTTGAAACCCCCAAATAAAAATTCTGCATTTTTTAGCTTTTTCGTTCTTTTCCAACTTTAAATTAAAAAAAAAATCGCATTTTGCTTGTGAAAATCGCAATCTTGACGTCGGAAATTTTCCGTACAATCCGAAAACAGAAGTACTTTTTAGCCCACATCCTATTTTTACTGCAATGTCAAAAACACCATTTTTTTATGTCTGTGTATTTCTGATGTAGCCAATTTTTATTATCCGGTTAAAGGCCATATTGACTTATTCTAATCTAAAACAGACTAAACAATAAAAAAAATTTTCTGTATCCAAGGTTTAATGCCCCATCTACACCTTTCATATTATGATACAATTGATTGTATAATCAATTGAATAATTTGGTATACATTTATATTCTTCTAATGTATTATCTAAATATGATTTATGAACCAAATAAAATGCAAAAAAAGTCATATTCCATTATTTATGTTTTTTTTAAGTAATAAAAACGCTAGAAAGAAATAGCAGAAGTTTCATGCTTTCATAAACTGAAAAAATGTGACTTCTAACGAGTTATAGAAACGGAAAAAAATCGTAGAGCAACTTTCTCGTCTATTGTCATATTTTACATAAAAATTTATATGTAAAGTTTCATAATAATGTACCATAAAAATTAAAACACGGTAATTATTACCATGACTCATAGTCACTACATGGATAATACATATTGAGGTCCATTGAGGATGTGCGACCACTAGAAATTTGAAAAGGCTCTCATACTGGTTCACATTTAATTCAACCGATCTAAAATGACTTATTGTAAAATTTTCAGAATTTTCTCTTCCAGGATAAATAGATTTAAAAGTTATAAAAGAAAAAATAACTTCTTTCTTGGAAGTTTATTACTGTTGGCATGAGCCAATTTTTTATGGAATCTGTGTTATGAAACACCTTATATTGTAACTTCCCATATTTTCTGCTTTAGTTTTTTTTTACTATCATGAGCGTTCAGCATTTTTTGTCAAAAACCAGAATTTATACAACATCTTGTTTCAATAAAGCAAAAATTTGTATAAATCAATTCTAAAAATATTGTAACGGAGAGAATTCTAACAATAAAAGCCAATAAAATTTCTAAAATGGCCATTTTTAATGAATGGTAAAATATAATTGTTTAATCACTAAACTATTTCTATAACTATATTGCAAATTTATTTTAAATATCAATAAATATAAAAAGAAAAACTTTAGAACTTCACATTGTATATACTTCCTGCATAAATAATTAGTTAAATGTCGAGTAACCTCACATTTTCGAAAAGTTTGTTTTATAGGGCTAAAAATTAATCGAACCAGACATTTTTTAGTCGGGATGATTGATAATTTAAAATTAGAATGTTGCTAAGGGTAGTTTACACTTGAAAATAGTACACATTATGGAAGGTTAATTAACTCACCTAATAATATTTCCTATTGACTTCTAATTATTTTCTTTTATTCATTTTAGGTTATGTATTATTTGATAATACTGAACAACAATTTTTTTAAACCTTTGTGTTAAGATTATAAAATGATGGGTTTTAATAAATATATATGTTGTTAAAGTAGTTAAGTATTTAAGAATAAAAGCGCTTGCGCTAACGGCTTTCATTAGTTTAATAAAATGACCGGGAAATTTAAATTTGCAAAGAAGGTTTATTTTCTTCTTGTTTATTCCATATTCAATTTTTAAATTAGGATTTAATGAAACGGTTCAGTTTTATATTTTTTGTTTGGATTAATGCCAAAAGTATAAAATTGAGAAGGAATAATTGTATACGCAAGAAACGATATAAAAGTTAAAGAAAGTCAAAGTGAATGCGAAAATGGTTTTTCATGGAACAGATTAGATATGAAAATTCAAAATGAAACAATAATTTTGGATTCGTACTGCAGACCACCAAACAGTAACTTGGAAACATTTCTTCAATTCTTTAAAGAAAAATGCAATGATAGAGTTGCGAACTGTTTATAATTATAAATTATTAATAGTTGGAGATTTTAATATTGACTGGAAAATAAATTCATCAAGGAAACGGAAAATTAAATCTATATTAGATCAAGAAGGATGAAGTCAACTTATTAAAATTATACATGTTTCTTAAACTTTTTCGTACATTAATTAAATTATTATTGTTGAAAAGATTGATATTTCAGCGTAGAAAAAAAAGGTCATCTGCTTTTTTCTTCAATGTAACAGGTAGTCATAGAAAATTGAAGTTGCATTGGATTCACAATTCGGATCGCTCAAATTCGATCTCGAGGATCACATTATTCCTACGTCAAAAATAATAACGTGCAAAATGCGATAGATCAACTTTTGGATTTATCCAGATCAGCAAATCGATTGTGGATTATATTTGTTGTCAATTGTGTATGTTGGGTAGACAATAAATGAACGAGCATTACAATTTTTATTCAAAACAATCGATTTGTTTATTATGGTATGTAAGCTTTTTACTGTAATGCGAATAACCAGATACAAAGTTATTGATGTCACTGAAAATCAATCGCTAATAACATTACATCCCTTTATCCATTAAAGCGTCCATTAGACTCTAATTTATCTATTTTTTTCAGCATATTAAAAGCGGTCCGTAAACTATTAGCAGTGTAACATAATCAAATGCATTAATCTCTCGTCCATCCATAAACCTATGGTTATAAACGTACCCCCTTTGAAATTTCTCATTTCACCCTTTTAATGGAATACACTCCCGAATAAAAGCTTTGTTAGCAGGTCGAAGTGGTCCTTTTTTCATTCGGACCTATAGAATTGTTTGCATATAGCTTTTTACATATGAGTTATTCTGTTTTCATTACTTCGTTTCCATTCTTCCAACTTATCACTTCATTGTGTTGAACAAATATAGTTTTCCAAATGAAAATGGTGTCCGTTAAGGAGAGGTTAATATTTTACGGTTCAAATACTAATTTGCACGCATTGAAATATGTCGCTGATGAAAGTTTGCATCCAGTAATAAGGTAAAAATTTTAATTACATTTGAAAATGTTGCATGTTAGAGTTTTGAAAAATAAATCAAAACGAATTTTACATGTAACTCTGCTTAATTACGGGGCATATACATGTTTCTCGTTAACTTTTAACTAGCATGATGCAAGTTAGATGTACTATAATCTCTGAAAAGTTTGTACTTAATATTTCATCAAACGGAACATAATATGCCCGAAAATGTAAAACATAACATAAATGAGAAAATGTTATATCATCTTTGTTTATTCTATTACAATTTGCTACACAATGAAATTAATGACACTTAATTAATTAATTAATTTAAAAAAATGTATATTTTATAATACACTTCTTTAAATATTGTTTTGTGACTTTAAATTATCTATATGTTTCAATTTTATTTCTATTATTTAAATAAACTATTAATTAACTTCTGTGAGCTATATAATTTCCTATATTGGATTATTTGAAGTAAATTAATAATAAATTACGTGGGATTAATTGTAATAGGAAATTAGAGGACATTGTTTGGAAAATAGAGACCTGCATTCAACTGAATTTTGGATCGATCACACTAATAGCTATGCAAAACAATTGTATAGCTACTTTCTTATTATTGTTTTTTTTTCTTGCTAAAAACAAGAACCTGAGTAAATATTGATGATTTAAGAATAAAATCAAGATTTAAGAAAGTTAATATGATGAAACTAATAAATTTTAAAATCGATTACTGATTAGATGTTTAGACAGTTCGTAAATAAAAAGATATAAAGAAATTGTTTTAATCAATTTCCTTCTATCAGACATAAAGTGCAACGTGGAACGTGAACATGTATATCACTTTATACATAAATGCAAGATACACCTCAGGCCAAGGAGACGAGAATCATGACACAGTTTCGATTTACATCCAGAAGATTTTGTGAACATTGAATCAATTTTCTCACGAAATTTTATTTTAAAACATAGAAAAAATTAGAGAAAGGATGAAATCTCGTAGTATAATCGTCTCTTTTTATTGAGAAGTATTTTCCATACATACTCGTATATTGCTTGGAGATGGAATTAAACCTCTATTCTCTAAGTCTTTGCTGTTGGTCTATCTTAAAGCCATATTTGTGCTGGGAAATATATAAAATTCTGCAAATGATTTCTTTCGATGTTGATGGGAAGGAAAATTAAATTTCTAAATTATACATTATAAATTATTAACATTAAAGTAATTATAAGCGATATAAATAAATACAATTGAAGTGCCATGAAAGATAAAACAATAAATGATCTGAAAGTGGTAGATTTAAAAAAGAAATAGAGGAACGCGAAGAGAATATAACCGGAAATAAATCCACTTTGAGGGAGTGATTTGCCTATTCATGAATGAAAAAATTTCTATTTAAAGTAGATTTAGAAAAAACAATCAATAGCTAATCCAGGCCATGCTAATTATGAAAGTGGAAATGCAACAACAAAGGTAGGCTACGCAGCAAGAAACTCAGAACATGTTTGAAGGACTCTTGGTCTTCAGAAGTTCCAGAAGGTTTGAACAATGAATTAAGGGATGAACAGTCATTCGAATTCTCGAACTTTTGAAGCAGGTATAACTCCGGAACGTCGAAGAACCAGGTGATGAAAACTCTAAAAGGTATGAAACCTGTATTGAAGGAGAGACTGATGGTCAAAAGATGTAGTATTCGTCAGATTTCCTAAGAGGTTGGTGAAGATTGTACGGTGGAATCGAAAGACCATATACGATGTGCCAGAAGGAAGATGCTAATACTCCTAGCTAAATGGAAGGGGATTAAGTTGGATCCGGAAGGAGGCATGAAGAGCTGCTTAAATGATGGATTGAAGTGGATCAATTCTTTTATGAGACTGAAAATGGCTGCACGACCACTTGGATTAAATGATTTGGAAAGGTGAGCATTGATTATTTGGTTGCATGATGCCGATGGCTTTCTGAATGTAATATTAGATGAAGATATTTGGAACTGTCAACATCTTTTGGGTACAGTGGGCAATGTACTACTGTCATAGTACTGACAACTTAGAGAAAGAAATTGTCACCGTCTCATGGAAAACGATGCTGCTTTCTAGGTGAAGAATATTCTAGGGCATTTGGGTGATGTTCTAGCTGGACTAATTCCCTATAAAAAAAGAGGCAGGGACGCATAAAAAAATCGGTGTAAATAGTTGCGTTATTGCTCGATCGGTAATTAATTGTTAATCCTAAACAGGCTGTATTTAATTTTGTGCTGAAAGTTTTATTAAAATCCATACATGTAGCAATATGTATTCTACATTTTTTAATAAAATTTATATTAAATTTAAATTAATTTTCGTTAGCAATAAACTGCAATATTAATTTAATTATCAATATTCATTTATACATCATCATTTGATTTTTAATTATTTAACTGATACTTCATTTGAAAAACGGTTAAATTCGTATTGCTTCTTTTCTTATTTTATGATGGTATAATTTTATCTTGGGAAAACGGCAACTGTTCCTGTGTGGTTTTCCTTCATTTTCAGTCATTTATTTTTAAATACACGTTGAGTTTCTGTAGAGCTCAACATAACTATACAACTATTAAAAATACTTGAGAATATAAATATAGATCAGTTTCAATCAATGATAAAATGTTAAGGCAATAAAATACGTTCAATCTAATGAAACAAGCCTTTGACAACTAACGCAATCCTCGTAAAATTTTAAGCTTGCCGTTTGCTATAAAACATCCTCCCACTGAATTCTTGATGTTGTACGAAAAAGCTCTTAATATTCCTTCGGATTTTACGCTCTGTATAATTAGAATTTGTTAAATGAGATTGTGCATGTCAAAAATGTCGAATGAAAGTAGGTAATTAAATTAATCTGTTTACTTAATATCAAATCTTTGGGATTCTTCTCGGTTTTCCGTGTTCATTTTGATTTTCCATAAACCATAATAATTTAGTTACATTTTCTTAATTACTTTCGAATGTAGAGATATGTGCAAAGACTTGTAAATCAAATATTTTTACATTTAATTTTTATTTTATAGCGTTTATAGCGAATTTATATATTTTTAAGCTATATAAATAATATACAATAATTGGAGGAATAAAGTATGTTTTTTTCTATATTATGTCAAGAGATTCATTTCATTAATAAAATACACAACCATTTTTATATTATTCGTGTTGGTTAAAAATTTAGAAAATAAGATTAGCAACGTCAATAATTAATATAAAAAGTAATTTTGATTTGTTGTCAACAAAAAACAGAAGATAAAAGATAGTACAGAATATTTTTTGTGGCATCAACTAAGTTTTAATTTACTCTTGCAATCTCTGGGCGAGAGTGATTATTTGGTTGCCTAACTTGATTCGTAAGGTTTAAAATTCTAGCTTTATTTCTAATATAAAAATTGCATTAATACGTTTATTTCTTCTTTAGTATGTTAAAAAATAATTTCAAATGAAATTTTATAATTTTTTTAGCGATTGTTTAGGTAAATTTCGTTTTATAATCATTCTTGCATTGATTTAAAATGTATTAAATTCGTTTTTAATTTAACAGATCATATTAAAATAGTTTGTAATAGATTCCCAGCTCAAAAATATCTAGTTAATATTTTATTTTAATTTGTATTATTGCGGTAATATAATAATATTTTTTCTACTTTGCAATCATAACATACTAATTATGAAACACAAACTGGTGGAATCTGACAGTGAAAATTGCGTTGAATAAATTTAATACCAACACCGAAACGTAAAAAGTCGGGTGTCATAATGAGGATATTATGAAACCCTCTTGGGTTTCATAATGAGTTTTATGATTGCAAGGTAGAAAGAAAAATGTTATTATTATAAGATATGTGAACAATAATAATTAAAGCACGAAGTTAAAAGATTTGCATTTCAAAAAAAAAAAAAAATTAAAATAATTCTTAGTTTAGAACAAATTTGTATAAATTCGATCCACATTGTTATTATAACGAGACATCACGCATAGCGTACGTACAATGATGCAAGTTTGTAACATTTCTTGCAATTATTAAACTAACCAATGTAACAATTTGAAGTTTCAAACTATAGAACAACGCCACAAATTAGAGATCATGGAACACTCGGGCAATTTAAATTCCAATTCAATGATATCGAATCGAACATGTAGTTATGGTGGTATTGCTTATTATGTTTAATAATGATATCTGTTATACGCAACATATTTAATTTTCTATAATTAATAACTAGAATAACAATTCGAACGTTCAAATCCAACACAATACCTCAAATTAGCGATCACATTGCGATCACTTAGCATGGCATATACTCATTTTGCAGACAACTGAATGATTCGGCCAAATTGCATACAACACATTAAAACAGGTAGTCATCGCTTTTTTTGCGTGATGGATATTTTACATATTATTCTATAGCATCCACATTTTTAATATTAAATTTTGAAAAGATTACTGTTGACATTATTTTAGCTAAATACACAATTAAAAATTGTACGTTCCTACAAAGCAAGGATGACGATAAAAACACAATATTTAATAGAATTTGTGCATACCGTTCTAAAAGAATGTTCCTTATAACTTCATCTATTACGCTATTTTCAAAAATAAAACAATCAATCAAGGAATGTCTTTTCCCGCATTACAGTAGTTTTTTTTTACTTATCTGCGTAATCTGTTTGTCTTCAATCTTACCTCACATATTATCTAACGTAAGAATTAAAACGATATGCGAAATAATATTTCTAGTTCTTTCTGATACAAAATATATTCGAAAATATAAATTTCGTGAAAATTTGTTCCTATTATTAAATTTATTATTTGTTGAATTTAATAGATTTAGAAGATTAGAAAGTTTTAAAGTTCTGAATGTAGTTACCATTGTATAAAAATAGCAAAAAGCGCTTTTAACTTTATGTACCAACTAAATGTTATACGTTTTCTAAAATTTTACAAGAAAACGAGAAATTATTTACAAGAGCCATAACTCAACTCAACACATTCCATTTAAATAAATAACGTCGCTGTGTTCTGTGCAGTTATTCTAACAAATTCAAATAATTCTTGCACTCAAAAAAAAACACTATCTCGCGCCAACATATTATACCCAATGTGATGGCATTTTTCGAGCACCGCGCACAAAAAATAACAGTGAAAAAAAAACAACGAAAGACTATAATAAAGGGAATCTCGTATCATCATAACAAGCATTTACTTTAACAAAGAGGACATGCTCCATGTCTCATATTTACTATAAAATATTGCTAGGAAAATACATCATGTGTTTCAGAGTGTTATGGATGGTAATCTTCATACTCTCAACGATGGCGATGTTGATGATATTCAGAGGCTCGTACTTATCCTATACGGACAATGCGATCAGTTTCGTCACTGAGACAACCTATTTAGATTGGAATACAACCTTTCCTGCAATTTCAATTTGTGAGATCACAAGTTCGGAGATTTTCTGGACTCCGTGAGTAGAATAACATACTACATAATTATTGTTTTAATCTATTCTCTTATTACTATAATATTGAATTATTTATTATAATATAGAAAGGATATAAACTTTTTTGTTGCGCAAAAAGATTGTTAATCAAAAACCAGTTAAGAATGCATTTACATCAAACTAGATATAAGTGACCAAAATTAGGCAATGTCAATTTAACTTAAATAATTTTAAATACCCTATTAAAACTAAATAGAACTATTGGCTTCACGAGAATAAAACCATTGACCTTGAACGGTTGAAGAAACGAAATCAAAATGAATCGAACATCGAAAACAATTGTTGATAAGGTGCTAACAGTCGTATCTAAGTAAAATTTCATTGTTTAAAAGAAATTAGCTTTTCTGCAACTGGTATTATAATTATTAATTATACAATTGCATTGTCATCAGGTTGCTGAACATGTTTGAGCGTATAGATTTTAAATTAAGTAAGATTATTTCCTTCACTGATTGCTTTTGACACCATTTAAAATATTAAAATAACAAAATATAAATCACTTATAATTTGAGAAAATGTCTTATACGTTAAGAATTGAGTGCGAGTGCGCCAATTTGTATTCATACTCAAAGGGAAAATGTCTGATTCTGGATTCCAAATAACTGCTACAAGTAATTCTTAAGTTTAACATTCCTCTTTTCAAAATAAATTCTTGTGACCAAGCGTTTTATTAATTTGTGAATAAAAGAAATAGTTAAATGTGTAATAATAAAATGAATTTTGTTATTTTCAGAAACGTCAGTGAAACTTACTCACCAATCACGCAATTTCTTACAGATGTTATATTTTTTACAGGCAGTTGCTATTCCTGCAATACACCTTGTAAAGATTGCGAGAACCTTAATTATCGCGAATTGGTTAATCGGGTAAGAAGGAAAATTTTGTTAATTAAAAACGATTTATTAGGTAGACAAGAACAAGGAATAAATTCGATAAAATTAAAAATTCTCAAGCGCGGCCTCAGAAGGGCTAAGGAATGGGATTAATTTGAATATAAATTGGAGCACATTTGTTCAAGGGTTATGCAAGCCGAACAGAATCTAATACTACCGGGACTTCCACAATAGCCCAAACATATACTTTGATTTAAAAGTTATAAAAATCATTTGTCCTAGTACGAAACTTACATTTTCAACAAGAATTTGATTAAAATTACTGAAGAAATTACGACAGATTTTTTTTTAAATTCTAGTTGTTAAACTTTCGTTGTAACTAAAGTATTGAGAATTAAATTAACTTAATTTCACTTACTACTTGGTTTTCAAATATTATTTTCTACTTTTATTTTTTAGTATCGTCGGAAATGTCCAAGACTTATGAAACAGTGTAGATGGAACGATATAACTTTTAATTGTTGCGATAAATTTCTACCTCTGGAAACTGAGTACGGAGTATGCTATTCTATTAATTCTATGCACACAATGTAAGTAAAGATCAACTGTAATTATCACAATTAACTTGAGACCTTGAAATTACTAATTTTAATGTGCTTGCTGTTTTGAACTTTCTTCTTCTTCTTAATCGTAAATTCACAGGAGAAGTGTCGTGACATCCTTTAAGTTATAGTTTAATTATTTCCCATCATTCTGTGCTATTCTCAGCGACATGGTTGTTGCAGTGCGAAGATTTGATTTTTGACGTATTTAGTCCGCCCATCTCACTGTTGACCTTCTTCTTTCTCTTTTCCCGTTAACCTCGCCTTGGACCACTAGCCATTCTAGATTATCGTTACTGCTTCGTGATATGTGACCGAAATAGCTCAATATCCTCTTAAAGATAGACAGATCTGTTCTGACATTTATTCTTTTTACTTTCTTTGATTGTCCAGGTTTTTGCTATAGTGTGTTGGTATTTCCAATCATGTACAAATTCTTTGTAGCTGCTTTTGTCATCTCGGATCTAGATGAGATTTCATTTTCGGTTTCACCAGTATTTGTAATTAAGGATCCCAGATATACAAACTGTGTGACTACTTCATAATTGCCTATATTATGAAGACCAGGAAGATTATTATTCTCGTGGTCTACTGCCTTTATTCTTGTTATGTTTCTTATTTATTGATTTGTAGTCCAATGGGCCTGCTTTCATAGCCAATGATGTTCAGTAATTCTAGAAGATCTTCGGCTATATTATCAAATATGGTTGTATCGACTGTTTATCGCAGATTCGTTATTTTCCGACCCCCGATTACTATTCCACCTCTCCAATTTTCCAGAGCTTTTCGTATTGCGTGTTCTGGTTTTAGGTCTGAACTTATTAGATAGATAGTTATCAAGTATTATATTTGCATTACTTTCAAAACACATTTTTTGTTGTTTATCGCTTGCTATCAATAAGATCTAAAACTGTAAAATGCATTTTTAATTTAAATTAAAAACTTATTACTTAATCGTGAAAGGTTTGGGATTTTTTAAAACTTTTCAATATTTTTTACGTTAATTCCCTTAATAGTGTCCAAACTTATTTTATCCTAGTTTAAAATAAAAAATGTTTTTTTCAGAAGAACAAAAGATTCGGGTATCCGAATGATTTCCAATCAAGATACTGGTCCGGGTGAATTGGTTATCGAAGCCATTGATGATATTAGGGTGAGTACATTTTATTGATTTCCATGCGTTATTTCTGAATACGTAATTTATTTGTTCAATTTTGCTCCAATTTACTTATTTTATTGCATGTGGCTTCTCGCCTTTTACCTGAACTCGAATCGATTTGTTGTCCTCCTATTCCAATTTTCTTGTTCCTACCAATTTGAATTCAATTGGTAACTCAGAACTAATAACGTTTGTTCATTACGCTTAATTATTTCGATTCTTACATTCATGCCATTACATTATGTAAATTGCAAATTATGCAAAGTATCGTAATTTAATAAAATATATCACAATTGAAAAAAAGTCAATTTAATTTGATTTATATTTTGAAATTGTTAAAGTAATTATGGATATTTTTAGAAATGATAAAGAAATATCATAAATTTAATTATTTGAAATTAACCAGCATTTTATAAAGGTTTGTTTTTCCTAAAATCAATTTCATTAAAATCATTTTTGCCATATCCACTGGAGACTAAATGATTGTACATTCATAAATTTATTTTTTATGGGCTATATTTGAGGTTTCATTCTTTGTCATGCGACTTCAATTCGACGAAGTCGTAGAACCATGTTTTATCATCAGCGATGACCCTTTCAAATAATTGATCATTTTTATGGGTGCCTTTCCAATTAATTCATCATTGTTTCCCCGTAATTTTTGCTCTGAAACTAGTAGTTTTGGAACAATCTTCATGTAAACCTTTCTCATTAGCAAATTCTTTAAGATTTTGTCATTCCAAGTTGTTCTGTAATCATTCTAATAGTTACTCGGCTATCGTTGAGCATAATAGAATGTTCTTGGATAGGCGCCCGGACCTTACATCATCTGCTTTATCTTTACGTTCTTCTTCGAAATGCTGAACCCACTTCTTTCAAAGCATCCTCCAGATTGCGTAACTCAGCTGATTGTGTAAGCAAAACAGAATGAATAGAGAAATTTATTAACTTTCTTGCGGGATAAAGTGATACGTCGTTTACTACTTACACTGTCAAAAAATTGATAAAATCTTTCTTTAATAAATTTTTCTTACCTTATTTATATTTTAAAATATAAATTCAAATTAACTCTATAATCCTATCATTTTAGTCCTTAAAAGGTTTCATTTAATAAAAGAAAACGTTGCTTTCATATTGATTTTGTTGGTTTATTGACTTGATCATCACAAACCTTTAGAAGGCGAATGTTCACAACAAGCATGCATTATTGATTAAAAAATGTTTAAATAATAATCATTTTCTCATATACTAATAATTTATCAAATCTGATAAATTAAATCATATCGGTTAAAAGCAACATATTTTTTTTATTCTTATAATATTCCAGAGCTTGTTTGTGTTTTTGTTACATCTCCCCTTTTTCTTTTTTTCTATCTAAACCTAACGAGCCGCAATTGTGTCCCATTTTTTCGCGACCCCCTTTCTTTTTTCCAGTTAGTTTCTCTTATTGCTTGGAGTTTATTATTGTTTGCATATATAGTCAGTAGTGCCCAGTTTAACGTTTAATACGTTCTTCTTCATTAATATTTTTACTGTAAACTACACAATGTTGTTAATTAAATCAACATTGAATTATCGATTATTTTGACTTTTGAACTCTGCATTAAAGTTTAATGTAAAAAAAATATCGATGCGGTACTCTTTAAAGAATAGTTTTTTTTTCAGTAAAAATGTTGAATTAAGCAATTTTTATTGTGTTTGGTTTCCTATTTAATTTAGCTAAAGGCATATCGTATTTAATGTTATTACGAATATAATCGAACTGAACATAAATGCCGCATGTCAGAGGATACACATTATCCAATTGATTTAAGCTTTCATAAGCTTCGACTCATGATATTAAGCACATTTTTGTTTTAATAAAAATGTCGCAATGAACATTAAAAAGAAACATAATTTATTCGAAATGGAATGTTTTCATACAATAAAATTAAAATTAATTAATTTTATTGAAGAATTATGTGATTGTATATGTTTTGCATTGGTTTAATAAAGGAAGGACACTGACATTTATTTACATTTATTACAAATAGGGCTTGCCGCAAAACACACATACATTTATTCAAATTCTGAAATAAGCTATTACTTTGCATACTGTTGGAATAAATGATGGGAATGCTGCAACAAGAACGTCCATAAGAAGTTATGTGGGGTATATGCTGGGTTTTATAAGCTTACTGCATCATGTAAGTGAGAGATTGGATGGCAAAGTAAACATGGAAATAGCCAAAACGTTTACAATATTTACTTTATGTAAATTCTCAATAAGTAAATTTTATATTATACCTAAATTTCCTCATTATTTTATCAAATTTACAATTGAAAAAAAAAAATTTTTTTTTAAGAAATCGTTAGAAACCAAATAATATACACACAATATTTAATTCTAAAATATTTTTAAATTTATTTTTGTTTAAATTTTTACGAAACAATGTAAAATGTAAATGTAAATAACCTAGTGGATCCAGTAAAACTATTTACTATGTAAAAATATGTTTTTTAATATTAAATTTATTTAAACAAAACATGTGAATTTTTTTAGTTATACATGCACGCTCCCGAAGATGTGCCCTTTATAAATTCAGATCAAGACCAAAGAGAAGATGTTATGTATGGCGAAAGCTATAGTGCAGTTATCAATGTAAGTTGTTGCTTTCCCCGAGGAAACCAATGAATATTTAATTCTAGAAAGTATCAAAATTTGTGTTAATGTTACAGATAATTGAGATTGAAAACGACGAAAATGTGAAAAATGTACCTGTCGAGAAGAGGGGTTGTAGATTCCCTTGGGAGAAACCACCAGAGCTCGTAGTGCATAACTTCTACAGTTACTCAACTTGTGTAGTTCAATGCCATGCAAATGCCCATATCAGATTGTGCAATTGCACGCATCATTTAATGCCTGTAATGGGTAAGTAAACAAATTAATTGAAATCCTTTTCAATAACATTCAAATCTCTTGTTGATTTTTTTACGTTGAAAAATAAAGGTAGAGACACTTATTGCAACATGTCGGGACTACAATGCCTAACGGATTACTTTGGTGAGTGTTGGGAAAATTCTCGTAATGCATGTTGAATATTTGATATCCTCAAATTTTCAGAGACGGTAAACAGGCTACATGCAAAGGGATTCGACAAACTTGGACTGGTGTGTGAATGTGTGCCCTCATGTGTTGAACCAGAATATAAAATCGTTTCGGAGCGCAAAGGGTAATTTATTTATTCTCTGTGTCAGCACTTGTACTATTCCTGGTCGTGCGCGCGAACCTTTTCCCACAACTCTGAAAATGCCTGAGCACTCTCAAACTAAATACAAAGTAAACATACAACACAATTTTTTACATTAATTTTATACGTGGATGCTGGTAGAAAGAGTACATCCTTTAGTTTACTTTATTTTATTCTACAATACATAAATAAATAAGATGCCAATCCAAATAAAATTTAGAGAAGGTTACAAAGAAGGATTTAAATATTTATTACTAGTTATGATTTGTAGTTTAATCGTATTAATAAAATGATACAAATAATTTTTTTTTAATTAACCAAAAATAGCAAGAAAATATTAAATTGCTTGCAAAAAAATCAGGTTTTAACTTTTTTATGACTAAAATTACGGGAATCAAGTTTTCTTGGCAGCCCAAATCGGACTTGACTTGGGTAACCTAGATGTTTTATTACAAAATTAGCCTAGATGAATTATCATTTTATGTGTTTATTTTTCTATTCTAATACTGGATAATATTTTTATCCTGGAAAACATTCACTCCATGGTGAATGCGCTGGGCAAACAAAACGGAACACGCGTATTTTTTCATCTTGTGGAACGAACTTTAAAGTAATCAGTTACACAGGTCATGTTTTTATTCAAAATAATTTAAAATACACATTTTCCAATACACCCAAGCATTCAAAATAGCAATAATATATGAAAAGAATAGAAATTTAATTAATTTATTTAATTAGTTCATTTAAACACATGAAATTTTTCCAAACTAGTAAATAATTATTATTTTTATTGTGATTCAAGTGTTTCGCAAAGTAATTCCTGATATAATAATTATTATTTGTGACAATAAATATGAAAACAGTTTCTTTTATTGCTATTCTTGTTACTTATTTGTATAGGTATTTTATATGCTTGTATCATACATAAACCAATTAATAAATAGAAGCAGAATCATAAATTATAAAACAATTAGAGATAATAATACAAATCTGTATAAAGTCAAAGCGTAATAAATGTAATTATAAATTTATTAATTTATTTCATATAGCATATTTAACATAGCAAGAACCCGCTCACTTTACGTAATGATATTACTCTTGAAGTTAATTAATGCTTCATATAAATAATTGCTTTTTAAACGTTCAATAAAGTCTTAGCTGGCAATTTCGTGCTGAAAGCAAATTTATATTAATTTCTCTGAAATGAATTTGCACTAAATTGATTGAATTTCAGAGCAAAATCGACGACGAGCGAAGTGACAATCAAACTCCAATCGCTACCAACATCTAGATTTAAGAGGAACGTCGTCAGGAGCACTATGGATTTAGTGGGTAAGCAAAATTCCATCCAGTTACATTTTCTTCGTAACATTAACATTTCATCACAACTTTCAGTGCAAATTGGAGGCATTGCTGGATTATTCATTGGTGCATCTCTCATTAGCATCGTCGAAACAGTTTACCTATTATTTTTACGAACTCCATAAATCAATAAATAGAATATTATAATTATGAAAAATAATTTTAATAAGCTTCTTGTTCTAGAGTCTAAGAATAATGTATTATATGAAATTAAATAAAAATTCTATAAAATATTATATTAAAGAAGATTTTGAAACTTTAAGATATTTATTATTATTGGAGATTTTCTTAGAAAATATTTTTCTTAATTAGCTGTCTTATTAAAATTTATCTGCAATAAGAGAAAATCGCCTCAACAGTACATCGAAATCATGGATTTTTCAATTCTTATTTCCCTGATCATGGCAGGCATTCGCGTTATGGTAGAACTATCATGATAGTCACAGTTTTCAAGATGATACTAACATTCACTATCTTGAGAGTTCTTATAACTACCTACCTAGTTAAAGGAGATAGTGTGATAGTGTTGTCGTGACGCCATGATAGCCATGTACACGAAGATAATTTTTAATCTTTGATTTCTGGAAAGTTTCGTGTACTACAATTAAAGATTAAATATGTAATATACCGCTTGTAATAGAAATAACACGTTCACCATAAAGAAAGAAGTTTCGAAATCCGTTGAGTAAGTTTCAAGATTTTCTTAGTTCGAGGTAAAACAATATTAATATTTATCTGCTTTATGACCTCTATAAATTGAGATGAAAGATAAAACACAAAAAGTATATTTTGCTGTGTATAAGCAAGGCCAATCGCCAATAAAAATATAAATCCTTTTTATTATTTTTTAAATAATACATTTATAGGTTATTTACAAGCTTTAATATATCAGGAAAGCAGTTAATTAAATTCTCCAAGGGTCTGCGAAATGAATCCTGGAAAGTTTTGATTCGTATCCCATGGATGAGGTGAGCAATTCCCTGTTTAGAATTTCTTCCATGGCTGCCGGGTTGTCAATAGGGACCTATGAATGCATAAATAAGGATTTGTAAATAATTTAAAAGATAGGATGGTGATAGGCTTGTAGCTTACACTATGTCCGGCCCGCAGGACCGTGTAGAATACCAAATTATCAACTTTTTTAACATATCCCTCGTTGACCATATTGATTTCAAATGCGTCCTGAGTTACATTACGCCAACGATCACGTCCCTCCCATTTTAAATTATCCAACCAATTTACCGTACCTAACAATAAATAAAAAATTAAATAAATAGTAAAATGCAATTTAATTTTGTTGGTGTGTGAATTTATATGTTGTCAGTGCTAATTTAATTATGTCAGAAAGTAAGAAATATTTAGGAAATAAATAAAATGCAAAATAATTGCGACAGGTAACATTTAGAGTTTTACAACTGCAATAGATGTTATGAATTCCTGGCATAAAGTTGGGATACATGATACAAATCCTTGCAAGTTTATAGTTCTTTGTAAATTTGTTACAAAACAGCAAAATTGAAATTCTGGTGATAAGTTGCAGGATAATACGCATACAAATTTCCTTTTAGCTAGTTTAATTCAATTGGAGGGATGTGAGAAATTTTATGTATGAACTTACATAATTCCGAAGGAAATATTTTTTTATTTTTCATTCTTGAATTTTTACAGGAACATAATATTTATTTCTTTTTAAAGAATTAATGTATCGCTCGGTAATTTTTATATTGCAAGATAATTAAATACTTTATTTTCTTAAAATGTAAAACTGTTTAATATGATTTTTATGATCAAGCAAAATAAATATTATTTGTATCATGATTTTTGCATTAAGAAAATATAAAAATTATTAATTTTACGAGTTTTCCTTTTCAATTTGACATAACATAAAATATTATTATTTTATTCTGATTTATTTACGAATACTTTACGGATTAAATTTTAAAAATAATTTAAGTTAATCGAATCGTGTTTATGTATACAATCGGTAATCCGTAAGGAAGTGAATAAAATTAAATTTTTTTAAAAAATTCCATTTAAATATATAATAATTAATAAATTTGTCAAAGCTAGATATTTTCATAAATTATATGTTTTTATCAATTTTGAATTCAATTTAATTTAACTGATGCACCTTTAGAAGCATTTGTCTTCATATTTGTAAATGAATATTTAAGCAGAAACTTAAAAAAGAAATTCTCCATATTATCAGAACAAATAATTCAACATTTAGTAATAAATTACGTTATAAATTTATAATAAATGTTGATCATTCTGAAGCTCTAATTTATTAATCTCGTTTGCGCAAATACTGTTTTCATCAATAGACTAGTAATAAATCGATAAAATTTCAATAGAAGTGGTAATTTGTGTTGTTTTTGAGTTAGTCAGTATCATTACCTATTCACGATATATTATACCATGAGCAATCAACACCCACTGACAATCCAATTAGGTTATTTGCCATTAATGTAATTGTTTCCAATCAATTAAATGTTAATTCAAAGACATTTTTACGATCAGTAAATTGGAGTGCTCTTCTATTTCTTGAACGCTACTTATTGATTTATTAAACTCTTAATAACGTTGCGAATTTCGTAGATGGCATTTAGAAAGGTTTAAGCACCAATTATTTTAAATTGTGAATTAAAATTCAAAAGGAAAAATTTACATAAATGCAATGTCGGAAGATTGCAGCGACATCAATTTTATTTATACTCAAATATTTATTCAAAAGATTAAACAAATAATATGAATGTAAATAGAATTATTTTAACATTTTATAATTCATAAAAATGATTTTTTATCCAGGTTGATACCTAATGAATTATTAATTTTCATAGCTTTTTAAAATCTTAGTCTTGGAGATTGTATTGAGTTTTCTGTTGTAAATTCGTTTCTTTTGCCACATTTTCTTCTCTTTCACCTACGAAATGTAGATATTTCATTATCGGGTTTTTTTTTATAAATATCAATTGTTACGTAGATTCATACAAGAGTGGCAAGTCATTGCAAGTTTATTTTATATCTAGCCCTAAAATTAATAAAATTTATATAAATTAAATATTTCTGGGTCAATATATGCAAATATAAATAACATTTCATTAGCTTTGTGTTTTCTTGAAAAATATCGAAAGGATCGATTTTTAATTTACATTTTTAAAATAATAGCAATATATCGATTATGTTTTCATTCTAAACTAATTCATTTTGATTCAAAAAATACTTATGACAATAATTGCAATTTATATCTACATTTAATCAGGTCGTGTGAAAAGCTATCCGTCCATTTGACATGAAGTGAACATATTTTGAATAGTTTAATATTACAATCACATTGAATATGTTACTATTTAAAGTGAAATTTAACTAAATGCAATATGTCGATTGAAATAATTTTGACAATAATATGTATGTATATATTATATACTAATTATCAATCTAGGTATTAATGGTTTCAAATCGATTATCCTTTTAAAATGAATTTAATGAACAATTACAAAATTAAATTATAGGGATTCTATGTGAAAACTATGAAGCGCGGAGGGGAGGAGTGCGATCATAATGTATTTCAAATGTCAGAGAATTTGATACATGCTGACTTCGCAATGTCGCGCGCGCCTCTGGCGGTTAATGCACGCACCATAGGCAGTATTGCCAGATCTGAATGCAGAAATTATGGCCTTAGTAAAAATTAAGCAATTATTTTCAATTTAGCTAAAAATTATGATACGCTGTTCATTTCATCATTTTTTTATTACTACACTTATAATTTTATAACTGACACTTGCTGTCACTCATTTTTAGTCATTTCTAAAATTTGACACGAGGGGCGCTCGCGACAGTAGGAAGTCAGCGTGTATCAAATTCTCTCATCAAAATTCGGAGCATTTTACATTGTTGATTGCACTCCTTCTACTCTACGCTCCATAGTGAAAACCGAGCGGAAAATCGAAAATTTCTATAGAAATTTTATTCTAAACAATTTTTACTTTAAATTTTAAAGAGAGGAGGACATATTTTCTTTGATTACTTTAAATATCTTTGAAATTTATAGAATTGAAAATTTCAAACATGAAGAACTTTAAGAAAAAATGGAAATTTTAAAGAGATGGAGAGGCTACTCCGAAAGATTACTAAATACAATAGACAAAGATCAAGTCAAAAGTGAAGAAAAAAGTTTGCATCAACAAAATAAGGGTATAAGATTACTCAATGCTGCTTTGAAAGTATATGAATGAATTCTAATAAGATGTATGCATTCATGCAGATATCTGAGAAGAAACTTGCAAAAGATCAAAAAGTATAGCTAGGTTTCATAATTATTCAAAGATCGTTTGATAGTATACCAAGAAAGATGATTCGGAAAAGCTTCATTGCAGAAGAGTAGAGACAAGATGTCAATGATATAGTAATATTTCCGAGAAACGAAAGAGAACTTTATCAGAAAATAAAAATAATGTAAGTGGGACTACAAAAGAAACCAATAAGTAAATAGGCGAAATGTAGTTCAAACAAGTGAATAGTTTCAAAATACCTAGGAGTGTAGATGCAAAGCAATAGATGCCAAAAAAAAAACAGAAATAAACGTAAAAATCGGAGTAGGAATAAAAATATATTATACTCTAAATAGAAACTTTTTAGAGAAAAAAGAAATCTCAAACAATACCAAATTAAATGTTTACAAAGTCTCATATATGGAAGAGAAAGTTGGGTACTTACAAACAACGTCAAAAGTAAAGAAGTGGCAGTCGAAATTAAGTATCTAAGGACTTTGTTACTTTTTAATCGATTTCGATGATTCAAACCATTTAATATTAATCTTTATTAAGTATTACTTTAATTCGTATGTGGCTGATTTTTTTATTTTTAGTTTGCTTGTAATATAGTCTAGCTTCATTCTTTTAACGGAAGCGCATATTTTTTTATTAAATTTTGAAAGCTATTTTTATGTGAATTCAACCATATATGGAAAAAGTTAGTTTTTTAAGAAATATTGTTTCCATTCCAATCAAGGCGGGTATGAATTAGTTGTTTTAAACAAACTGAACAACAACTTATAATGAACTGTGATAACGAATAAGGAACTTATTATCAGTGCATCACGAAGATGGCTATTACATTATTACTCGCAATACCAAATTAATGTATTGAAATATTTTTCAGTAAATCATGAAAATATATTTTATAAAAGAATTAATTAGAAAATAAAAAAAAGTAAAAATAAAAAAATGCAAAAAATATTTTACCTGGCGTATTAACGATAAAATCGAAAACTCCATTATATACGATGACCTTAATGTCAGTATTATTCAGAATTTCCTCGACTGTGAATGATAAAAAATGAATAAATAAATAAATGAGAAAAGGGTGTTGTTAGAGATGTTGAAATATTACTTGTACTCGTTACCGGCCTGATGAGATCCCCATGCAGCGAATTATAAATGTCGTCATTTAAGAACGACCATTCGACCTCCTTGGAGATATTTAATGCATCTTTTATGACGCCATTCATAAATTCATTACACGAATCCTGATAGCTCAGAAATCCTGTGAAAAATACCACCCTATAGTGAAATACATTTAATTATTATCAATCTCGAGAATAAAGGTGCATAAATTACTACCCCGGTGATAATATATCAACCCCGAGCATCCCTTATTTTTCATTCTTACTTGGTATTGTGGTTGAATTCGAAGGTAATACAATATTATAAATATCAATTCCTTCCGTCACCTCAAAAACTAAATCCGTGATCTTCGCCTCCATTTCTGAAGCCTCTTCAAAATCTTTCCTATCAATCGCTGCTTTAATAACTTTTGCTAAATCATCGATTACTTTGAAACCATTTCTATCGGTTAAGCCCTGTAATTAATTATACCGACGACATCTCATCACACAACTTACATTCAATATAAATGAAAGGAAGAAACTTACGAGATTTAATGCGAACGGGGCATAATTCATAATGTAATCAATCGGGGAGATGTACGAGTCGCCCAATCCAATTCCCTGTAAATTAGTCCGCAAATTTCCTTTCTGTATCTCCTGGAACACATAAATCGTGAAAAGATCAGTGCGGGCGAATTTAAAGAACACCTGAGATTGTTCATAAATTAATAATGGGGAAAAGGGACGGAATTTATTTGACCGCGACAAATTTCAAACTTTAACTTTGTTTAATTTGATTTATGGAACAAATTAAAATTTTATTCACTTTTAATGATACTATAAAGACGTTAATTATGGATTTAAGAGTAATTTTTAATTACGTGATAACTGAATTTTCTTTTTCATTGTACTTTTAGGGTTCTATCCTAAAATGAATGAAATATATTTGATGTGAAATGTAGATCACATAAATATAAACAAAAATAAAAAAAATATTATATTTAAGCTTATTGATCGACTTGCTTGCTTTATTCTTGTTTGCATAAAAATTTATAAATCTCATTATATTCGAATTCTGCTTCCAGTAAATAATAATTTGAATTATTTTTCTGATTGAAAATGCTGTTTTTATGTTATAAAATATTTGTAATAACATTATGAGCTGTTTGATTAATATTAACGTAGATATGTCCCTCAAGGTAAATGTTATACTTCTGATGTTAATTCTTCGCTCTTATTTATTATTTTTAATTATATTTTCTAATGTGGCATTGTATATTTATTTTATTATTTATTTCTTCTCCTGAGCATGATGATTTATGATAAAATATAGGATACTTTTCGTAATCCATGTAGTAACAACAAGTTTTAACTGTTTTAAATTTCAATGCTATGGAAAAAAATATTATTGGGTATATACTTACATGTCATAATAAATATTTTATTTGATTGATTTTGGAAAGGAGCCTGCATTTATTTGTATGCAGAGGTAGCGGAGTGAAATTTACATGCCGGAATAGAAAACCGTTCACAGATAAAGAATTGGAATGTTTTGTTCAGGTTATTTTTACAATGTGCCCGCCAGCCATTCTTACTGATTGAAAAATTGTCTTCGATCGGTTCTATAAATTATGACGGCAATAATGAGTTCGATTTATAACAAAGTTTCCGATTGGATTTACAAGAAGTTCATTCAGTTAATGAATTATTTCAATTTTCAGTTTTCCCCACACAATAAAATGGAAGTTGCATTGAAACCTGGAAAACGAGCTTATTTTTGTTGGTTGGTATCTAATAGTAATTTAAAATTAATTTGTTCTTTTGGGGTAGAATCGATTGGAACTTTTGTGTGCTGTCTTAAGAAAAAACTTTTCGTAATGAAAAAAACTTGTTCTGGTTTTTATCTGAAATGTTGAAAACCTTACTTTTTAGGGCGTATAATTGAAAGTACGAGTGATGAACTCCGATTGATATAAGGTGCGTAATTTTGTGAAGGTCTGAAGTGGGTCCTGTCAGCCCCTTAAACTCAATACCAAACCTAAATCGAACTTAAACTTTTTGTGTACCTATTTTATTTTTTGTTTAAATTAAGAGCAAGTTTCATTTATATTTGTTAGAAAAAGGTCGACTCAGATTTATCTCTATTAGTTTAATGAAATAAAATTTATAAATAACTTACTATCTATATTTATATTGTAATTGAATAGCGACAAATGAAATATGAGTATTTATACAAAGTGTGCTAATTTAGATCGGTTTTTATTCGTACACTAACAAGAGATATAACAATAGAAAAACAACTGACAAAATTATGTAATTTGATTATACAGAAAACAAATATACATGTCTATATAAAAATTAAAAACAGTTTTTAATATTTGACATCACCGATAATTTTATTAGGTTGACAGATTGCCCCAATTATCATTTCAAGATATCAATAGTAATTTGTAATATATAACAACTGTATATCTAATGGTTTGTGATTGGTAAATTTCATACCAATTGTGTGTGACTAAACGGAATTAATTTCATATTGGTTTAGTTAGTGCAATTGCTCACCAGGTAGATATAATGACCTGAATATTGTATATTATAAGCTAGTAACACTGTAAATATTGCCTGATGAAGTTGTTGTGTCAGAAAAATTTGTCAAATAAATGAATATTTGTATGAAAATAAAATTATTATTTTATTAACAATAGGAATTCCTTATATATCGAGCACAAAATCCCTGATTCGATATCCGGATAGGATCATGAGGAATTAAGTTTTAATTCCAATAATTAAACGCCATAACCAATGCAATTAGTACGTAAAGACGAAAAATGTAATAATAATGAATATTAATAATTATTATTTCCTTCAAGTAACCGGTGACGAGCTAAAATAATTAAATATTATACTAGAATACTACATAAATCAGATAATTGGATTATTGCTCGCTTCTTTAGGGAATAGTTCGATGGATTCATATGTATATCTGTGAATTATGTGTTACGCGTCTCGTGTAAAATTATTTCTACTCGCTATTTAAAAATCTGGTTACGTAATATACTATTTAACTACGAAATAGTTTAGGTTTTAATAAAAACTTGTCTTTCGTTTTACTATTATGAATAACAACTGTTTTCATAATCAATTTAAAGTGCACTTTAAATTGATTATGAAATGAACTCTTATATCAACTATAATGGTGTCCCTCATGCTATAACTGATTGTGAGTGTCACTTGGTAAATTGTTGTGTGTTTTTTTTTTAATAATTATTTACCGCCTTTTTTATCCATAGAAAATGAAAATATGTGAAATCTGTTAAAAATATCTTTTAAACGATACTTCTCTAAACTTCTGTTGATATTAATTAAATTTCACCTATTAAAACATTTGTGTCACGACTTAAAATTAAACTTTCTTTGTAACATTTATATATATTCTTGAATTCAATTTGTAAAATATATATAAAACCGTCAAATATAATATAGAACGGCTTTTGCAAATTTGATTGAGTACAATCAAAGACAAGAACAAGCTAAATAGGTCAAGCTATTAACTATTAACCAATTACAGCATTCCCAAGGTGATCTTATCTATTGTTGCACTTCTTTGATCCAGTAACTTGATTTCATGCACTATAAATAAACAGGATAGTTTATTTTAAAAGTATTTATCATTATTCTTTGACGGAAATGTTTTCCACGAATTTCGAAGCATTTAAATGAAGGAATTGAATGATGTTATTTTGATTTTTTTTTGAGTAGAATGGCAATATAGATATTGACATGTTACATAAGAAAATTTTCGAGAATAAGTAATTGAATGTTTACTAAATACTTTCAATAAGTGACAAATAAATAATAAATATAGCAAATTCTTAGTACAAATCATCTTCTCATATAAAAGTACGTTCTCTAAAACGATGATTAAAAAAAAAGTGTTTTGTATTTTTTTTTGGTTTTTTTTAAACTCGTAGAAATCAAAATATTCGATGCGGTTAAAATCGAAATTGTATTTCGCTTCCTATGCATTTAGTGGCATTGTATGTCTACAAAACCACACGTAAATGTCTTTTCTCAAATCTTTAAATTAATTTTTGTTAAATTAGTTTTTTACTTTTTAAATTCTCTATTTTGATAATGTAATACAAAATTTTCAATCATATTTTTCTTTTATTTGTCAATATGTTTAAATTTTGTTTGTATTGAGATTATTTTTGTTACTTGAATACACCCTCAATAATAGTTATATTTATAATATCGTATTATAAAGGAAATAGCAATTTTCGAGTAATTTTCTTGTTACGCTTTATAATAAGATGGCGTTATCATCTTGGTTTATTTGATATCTACTGCTCCATTACTTTATTTTTACATTTAAAATTGTAAGTTTGCTAATAGGATTAGATATATTTTTATAGTTTAGAATGTATCTGTCTCAGTTTCATTACTCGTAGATAAAATTTGGTGAATAACTTACTTTGTGTATTTGTAATGCAAATTCAACAGCCAT
The DNA here is from genome assembly GCA_027574865.2 of Coproporus ventriculus. Classification (NCBI taxonomy): domain Eukaryota; kingdom Metazoa; phylum Arthropoda; class Insecta; order Coleoptera; family Staphylinidae; genus Coproporus; species Coproporus ventriculus. The sequence continues at coordinate 79,438 of JAODAH020028240.1, forward strand.
TTTGCCGCCGTACGATTCTCCGAAGATATATAGGGGTATTGTCTTGAAGTCCTCGAATTTATCGAGAAAAACTTTTAGGAAACTGACGAGATCCCTACCGATCTCTCTATTATTTTCGACAAGCCTTGTTGAATTATCGGAGATATAACTGAAACCCACTCCAACTGGATTATCAATAAACACTACATTAAAGTCCTTGACCCAAGTGTGAGGCCTATCCTCTTTATCCATCGTTAGTGGGCCAATTTCAATGAAATTACCATACCCACTAGAGGGCATTCCAGGACCACCTAAAAATAATTTTTAATACGTTTAGAAATGCAATTCACACCCTACCTTGTAGCCAGATTATTAAAGGGCGATCCGTATAGTGGGAAATGTTAGCTGTTGTATAATGTAACCACCAAAACATGTGAGCATTAGGGCGGACGGTCACGTAACCCCAGTCTTGTTCACCTGAGCCAACACCTTTTCTACCTAAAATACATATATTGAGATAAAATGAAATGCTTATCCTTAAAAATATAAATCAGTAGGTTAGCAATAAAATTTGGGCGATAACTTGGTTCGGATGATAACACGGAAGGGGGTCAGGATTTTCTTAAATAACGGGGCTGAGTTGCTTCATTATTTAAAGTAGGCCTATTTTAGCGGTAAATAATGCGCCCCTTTATCCCTTTTATTCTCAAGAAACTATTATTAAGATCCTTTTTAGGTTTATGGGAGGAATTTTCACGCGTTTAATAACACCCTAATGTGCGATACACACGATTTACCCTAATGCAATTTTTCAAAGGGAAAGAATCCTTCCAATTATTGTAGAAATAATTTTATTATTTAAGACAAATTGGTGTCTATCTAAATAATACAATTTAAATTTCAATTTGCCGAAAGAAAGTAGGAAAGAGATAGATGTAGAAGATAGAAAATGCAACAAATGAAAGAAAAAACATTCGCTTATTAAAAAAAAAACGTAAATTAAATATAAATCCGCATATGTTTGTTAAGAATTTTTTTGAATGCACAGAATCAAAGAAAAGATTGACACCTTAATATATTTACTATCAATTGTAATTTAATACTCTAGTATAAGAATTTCTAGCTGGTATTAAATTAATCATGATTTTATTAGTAGACACGTAAAGATGGACAAAGTAATGGTTACGCCCGGCGCATTCACCGCGTATTGGAATATTTAGATTAGATTTTAGAACCTAATTAAATTTTCAATCAATAAATCATTGGTTGTTCAACTGAGCCTTAAAAGCAGTTATGAATAAATATAATAACAGAAGTTGTTTAAAATAAGAGTCTCAGAAAAAGAAAATACTACGAAGAGGGAATATTAAATAGATATTAACTGACAAAAATAAAATTTTAGCAATTTGATATTTATACTGAGTAATAAGAATTTAAAATTTATAAGCAACTATACGCTAAAGTATATCTAGATATTAATTTTAGTTACTAAAGTCAAATGATTTTGGTGAAGATATTAAACGCCGACGAGAAAACTGATACTTCTAGAAAAAGTTTTCTCAGTATCGTTATAAACTTATCGCCAGGGTGTGATATATTTAAACTCTAAAATTACTTCTAATACAATTTTCATGATATTTTCATGAAAGTAAGTATTTTTGAGCATTTTTGGTTTATTTTTAAATGAAATTACATATTATTAAAATTAAATAAATAATAAAATGACATGAAATGTTTATATTGCGACTCCATTTTGCAAATGTTAAAAATAGTAGAAAACAAATACTTAAGTCTTTGGTAATCGAAATTATTATTATTTTTATTAAAACGTAAAAAGTGTGGAATATTGTGAGTTTAGATTAATGACAAGGAAATTAAAATGAACATTCCAACATCTCTTTTATTTAAACATTTTTAATAATGACTTCAACAAGCATGGAATTGCCATCGTGCGCGCTTATAATAAAAGCTCCAGCTCACACACACACACATGAAAGCATATTTTTAAATACGAAAAGCAACGAACAGGAATGATAAAAATTTGCTCTTTTTGTACTTTTTTTTAACTTTATCCCAGTTGCATTTAAATGAAAATTCTGGATTACATACATTTGAGATTTTTACACACGGATATATTACACTCTATGCATATGAGCGTAATATGTAAATTATCATAACATACACCTCACTCCCTTTTGAGATGTTTTACCACAAACTTTCAGCTGCGGAGAAATATGTAAATGATCGTAATACTCCACTTATGTGTTAAGTAAGTTTTTGTAGTGTTTAAGATAAATTTGTCGATCGATGAAATAGTTTAAAGTTGCTCACGCTAATATGGGTAGCTGCTAATTGAGCAAACAGATAAATCCCGCATATCATGTACTTCCAAACTTCCAATACCAGTCAAACTTTGACATTATGTTTCAGCGCAGACTGGCAAACTACAAATATTTGTTCGGCGTGCACCCATACTCCTAACACTTATATTTTTATACAAATATAAACTAGTACCTAACATAAATAAGTTGTTTGTTTCAATTTTGATACATGCCAATTAAGCACTTAGCAGACGGTATTGTATTATTCATATAACACATGGCAATCTACACCTACAACATCAATAAAAACAATTTATTATTCAGAAGGATAAATGTTTAATATTCTTAAATTTTATTTTTATATGAAATTGTAGAAACTGTAAAAATGGGAAATCTCCTATAGTTATTAAATCTGTTTGAACAATAATCTTTAAATTTCAATACGATAATATAGTATCATACGTTAAATTGTTTGGTATTGCTTATTATGTTTCAAAATAACATTTGTACAATGCAACGCTTTAATCTTGTGTAACCTTCAATTAAATTAACAATTCGAACATTCAAAAGCACCGCAAATAAGAGTCATCTGACACGATGTAATTTACTATATAAAATTTTATATAAATAAAATAAAATTCTGCATAAAGTTTTATTGCAGAATTTGCACAATTTTTTTTGTATGACACTGCATAAAAAAATTGTCCGAAATTTCGATTTTGCGCACACGTACATTCCTTTTTACAAGCATTTTTATATTTTCTCAATTTTTATATACATTTTTATATAGAAATTTACAAGTCTATATAACACGTGAAAGAAATTTCTTGTATAAGATTTTATATAAAATTTTATATAGAAAATTACATCGTGTCAGACGGCTCTAAGCGTGAAAATTTTGGAGAAAGCGCAGCAAATAATTTTTTAACTTGGTGTTATGGAGACATATAGCATAGAAACAGAAAAAAAACGAGTATTAATAGCTTTAATAAAAAAAAATTTATTCAAGCGAAACTCTGCGATTTTCAGATTTTGTTTCTGGCTAATTTTTTCTCATCAATTATGCATAACTAAATTGGATTGCAGTAGTTATTGAAGAGGGTAGATAGAGTTTGCATTTTGTTTTGCTTTGCATATGTCTCAATCGTAAAATAATTAATTAAATTATCAAAGTTAGGTGTTGGCGATGAAATATTGTCAAACTAGGTACGAATTGCAATTTGGTTTATCGATTTCCTCCAGTTGCGTTTATACATTGAGGTTGTTTGCTTGTGGGTTGAGCAATGTCCGGAAAGAGGAAATTGGATATTACTGACCGCGAGGTAAAAGGGAGTATTCTAGTAATTTGTTTATGCACTAAAATTATATTTAGTAAGGAGGAAGGTGTACAGGTTCCTTTATTAATTTTCTCTCGAACATGCACAAGATAATTCTAATCAAGCAATATAATATTAACCAAACACAAAATAAATAAAGTAAAAGCATTGAATATGAATAGTATCTTGAATAGAATCCTTAAATTGGCACTTTAAAGATTATAATGCGTTAATTAATTCGAATAAAGGGGTTGATTCTCTAATCAAACTCACATACAATTAAACCAATAAGTTTACGATATCATTTTACGAGAAAACTTTTATATTTCCTGGGCAACCGAAACGGGACAAGGCGGAGTCATAAAATTAACCAATTTTATTCTAAATACACACCATTACGGGTTTAGTTAACTAAATAACTTGTGCAGGATATTACTGTTCTCTCACCATGACAAGCCAAGGGAGATAGCCTAGTAGTCCCTGGACACACAATTTACTAAGCCTGGCTTCGTGAAACTAGATTAGCACTTTCACTTATCTGTCGTTGAACGCTTGGGGATTGTTTTTCATGCATAAGAAGGTACACTGGCACACACTTTTACCAGATTGGACCGCACTGATATTCAAAGACAACAGAAATTTATTCATAAAAGATGAGCCCACAAAAAAAAAATCAAGGGATAGGAAAAAAGTTTGTTCCAGTATTCTTTATGGTAATTTAACTTAAATATAAACAAAATATGTCAGGACAAGTGGCGAAGCATATGTTTCTTTTTAAAGTTTCCTTTATTTATTTTGTTTTGCTTACTTAATAATTCTTAAATGTTAAAATAAAATCACTTATTGCAGTCTAATATTAAAACAGAATAACTTTTCAAATTATTTGAAATATTTCTCCGAGCGTGATTTGATTTAAAAATTTTCGAAGGGGAATAAAAATAACAATGAAACTTTTAAACTTAGACAAGACTTCAAAAACTAAGTTGAGGACACAGAAAAATATATAATTATTTTATTATGAATAAAAAATGAGCTAAATGTGAATGATGTCATACCGTCACAGAATAAAACTTACTTTTGGTATGACTTTTTAAAGGACATTTTCTTACATAGGTCCAAAAAATAGCAACATGTTCAAATGAAAAATATTTTTAAGTACATGTGTTCAATCACAAAAATATCTTATACAATTAGAAAACTAACTTATGGGAAAATAAGCTCTAAAAATAAAATAATAACGGATATTTAACAAGAAGGTTAAACTTTAAACATGTCAGTTCATATTTCCATATGGTAGAGGGCACCTTGCAATTCTCAATTTTTGGTGGGAGTCTTGTTTAAAATTTTATATTTAAATTTTGTATGAAATTTAGTGTTGTTGCGATTCTGTGGCTGTGCCTTGTTAAATATACGGCCTTAAAATCCACCTTTATCAATTTCTTAATGTTTATATTATTTATTTAAATAGAAAGGGTAAGTTATACTTTAAGGTAAGTATTTTTCGCCATTTAAATCTTGTATCCGCACTAGTGTTTTTCAACCGAAAGTTTTAAAGACAGTGGATTTTTTTTTGTATAATGTTCTTTATTCTTGCTATTTTTCGCAGTAGTTTGATATTTTATTATTTTATCGTTTTATTTTATTTTTAACAACAAATCATTTTATATTATATAGGGCTCGTCCTATTTATCCATGTAAATAAATATATTATATAAAAATAAATATATAATTTAATCTTTTCAAACATAACTTGAATTAACAATATAAAAGAATATGCCAATAATTAATAAATTACTACTTCAAATTCACAAAGACTTTATATTTAAAGCGTAGTATATTTTTATTATCCTGTTACAAAATGTCATAAACAAGTTTATGTGAAATCATTAACTGAAACAAATCGAAATGCGTTATTATACGTATACCAGAACCCCAAGCCATCGAGATGGAAAATGCAGAAAATGAAGAGTTGGAACTCTACATTTCAAAACATTATTTAGGTAAATCATTTTTTATGATGTTTTCATCTTTTGTTGTGGAGTATGGGCACTTACATAAGTTAAATGTCGTCAAAAAAAAATATAATTCCGTCAAGTTTTATAAAAATGTGTATGTGTAAAATAAAATTTGTGAGAAAAGGTATTCAAATTTGTTTAACAATATAACACTTTATTATAAGGTTTTTGTTTTTCACTTGAGCTAAACATTTTCTTAATAAAATTTAACAGTTCAAGTTTTATCAACCATAACAGATGCTAAAATGTAAAAGAAATACTAAAAGATTTTATTAAAAATAAATTCAAATATTTTAATATTTTTTAATGTTTGAGTTTGACAAATAAAGAAAAAAAATTAAAATAAAAAAACACCATATTTGATGTACTTCTCTCTTTTTAAAATTTTTATTTTTATTCCAATTAAAATTTGTCACAATTTTAAGAAACCATTAACTTTGGGCCTTTATTTGAATGAAAACGTAGTTGCTTTAAAAATCAAACAATAATTGAATACATAATTAAATATTAGGATAGATAATTCAAAAGGGCCATATTAATTATCCAAAAATAGGCCAAAGAGAAACTTTTGATGTTCTTTCTGTGAAGGAAATACATGTCTGACCGGAAAAGTAAATATTGTAACTTTCGTGAGAAAGAGAATCGTCCCATACTACGAGGGTGATCCGTAATAAAATTTCTTTTTACCTTCAACGGTGAATTTGCCATTCCACGCGCAACACATAAAATAGAATATAAAACAAAACACAGTACTTTTTTTAAACAATGCCATTTCTATTCAGCACCACTTTTGTTATTTGCGACACTACGTTAGTCGGGTTGTGCTAGAGTTGAGCCATCATCTAGGTCACTAAATTAAACAATTGTACTGTGTATGACTTGATTGGTACATTGCTATTATCTCAGATTATTTTCAATTATAGATCGACCTATAACCTTGACCATTCTTTAAATTCCACATGTACTTAAAGCTGGACCTTCGGTAGTCGTGTGTCGGTTGTGTAGGAAGTCTTACCAGATTGCGTCATGGTGGATTGTATTATTGAATAAATGCATGCTGCTTTATTAAATGAGAGCACAACAAGTTCATTATAATAATATTAGTGTTTTAATTAATAGTAGTGGGTGCTATAAAAATTAAATTACACGACTGAGCACTCGCTTTGTAATTATATCCGATTTCAAGTTAATTGGATCTATATTAGTCGGATAAAACTTTTCCAATAGCCTGAAACGAGCTTGAGTACCATTGTTTCATAACGAATAACGCATACAGTTTTAAAATTTCCAGGTTAATATCTAATATAAATGCTATTCACAGTTATAAAATGAATCCTTTTAGTAAAAAATTAGTTATTGAACCAGGAATGTAGCCAGAACTGAAAATGGAGAAGGGGACACAAACACTCTATTTTAATTTCTCTGTTTTAAACAAAGAAAAAATAAGTAGTAAAATAATAAGCAAAGAAAATATACTTAAAAATATAAAAATTTTGATAAATAATGAATTATGTTTCTACGCTTGAAATATCTTCTTACGTATTGTGTTTGTTATTAGTCCATTTCCAAGAAAATTTAATAAAAACGATTGAAACACAAAGCCTTTAAGACAACGATTAAAAGAAATTAACATCATTAGCTTAGAGCATGATAAAAATGCATCGAGTAATGTAAATAAAACATCATTAAAATGTAAGATTATAAATATCGTATCTTGAAATAAATAAAATTTATAGAAACTAAGCAAAATATTGTCTTTTAGCAACTGTTAAGTATATAAGTGTTTATATTTTCAGTTCATTAAATTTAAATCACTCTTCTGTCGTAAAATAAAAAACGTTGTCTTGAATTGTTCTTAAATACAAATAGCATTTCTACATTCCGAAGTGCAAAAGAGAAATCCCTTTAAATTTATCTTATTACCGGGTTGTTGAGTGCAAGAAAAATAAAAGCCCCGTTTCTCTTTAAAGCTGTGCAATGGGAATTAGGGAAGTACATTTAAAATGTTGCTAAAATATCGTAAAAAGGACGAGTTTCATATAATTACTTGTATAATATAGTTTCACTAAAGTTCCAATAGGGAAAAAAAAAAACTAAATAAGGGAGTAATTACGAGTCGACGTTCAAATGTATTTCACATTTTTATTGGAAATATTTTTTGTTAGGACAGAACACATAGGATGATTTCTATATCCATAAAAGAATTTTTGTACATGGAAATGTATGGAATAAATATTAAAATTCCTGCATATTTATTTTGAAAACTCTGTTGATTTTTTAGACTATAAAAATTCATTTTGTGGAAAAATATTGCATATGAATCATTAGCATCGTAAAATATGTTGAATGTTTATTAGATAGAGAATCACTTAATATCAAATTAAATAAAAATAATCACTGTTCTAGATTTGACTCTCTTTCAAATTAAATTATTTTCTCCTTCATTTTTAGTCCGTTCATATTTTTTACACCAAACCTCAATAATCTGCCTCTAATTTTTTATATTCCATTTTCTAATAATATTTATTTTTATCGGCAGCCTCTTAACTTATTAAAACAAAAAATTTCCACGCCAGACATTTATGGAGATAGTTTTCTTTAGTATTTTCCCGGCTAAGATTTTTTCCAATGGAAAAATAAAATTTATTGCTTCGAACGTGATGTCTATTCAACTTGTGTTTATGTCAATATCATTTTACTTTATGTCTATCTTGACATTAAAACATTTTTCCAATCTAATTTATAATTTAATGGCACGATTAAATTTGATTAGCTCATTTTGGTCTTGACACGTGGTTTTCATTGAATGTCAGCCCACATTAAATTATAATTTAGGAAAGAATTAATCAGAAATTTCGTTTCGGATATTGTGAAATTTTAAAAATATGAACTATAATTTATATTTAATTAGAATTTATAGGATTTTAATAAATTTGTTGCAAAATATATAATTAGAATTGTTTAAAGAAAAAAGTAACAATAATGTAGTCCTAAAAATAATCGAAAAATATAACTAGGAAAATAATTCAATGCATGTTATTTTGATGTTACATGAATGGTAGTTGCAAAATGAAAAGCCAATTGAATTAAATTGGTTTAAATGAGCGTAGACTAAAACTAAATTAAATTATTTAATGCAGAAATTTAGAACATGATTGGCTAAATAATAGACCGCATATGATTCAATTTACAATTAAACTAATTAAATTAGAACTTCAAACGATCAGTCGACATGGTGCCCTAATTTAAAATTAAATATTGAATTTTGAGGTCATCTAGTTGGGAAATTAATTTATTTGATCTGATTGCATTTATGCGGTTTGTTTTCTTTGTGAACAGTTATCAAAACGTAACCGAGAAAAGAGGACGGTTTGAAATGCAAAGTAAACTCGCCCCCTATTGAAAAAAATCGAGTTATGCAAAAGTCAATTGAATATTCACAAAGCGCAATTGATCCGTTTGAGCAATATTTTCGGTGGAACGGGCTGTTGGGCGAAACTGATGTATTTGTATGTATATTTGATTCGAATGAGGAGAAATCGGGCGAGAATGTGTCATATGCAGTGTGTGTGCGGCTTTTCCAACATACACATATACACAACATGCACGCAGGACCAATGAAAAACCGTTTAAAGTTTATAATGCGAAAAGGGAAATGTAGAAAAGTTCAGTCCATATGTTACATTGGGGGTGCATGTTGTGTCGCTCAAGAGAGGGCTGTATATGTTGTACTAGTAGAAGTTCCTACTCATACCCTACACCCTTGGAGCATTGGAAAGCTACTCGTCTACCAAATAACACGACACAGTTGTAAACAATTACGTGACCGTTTGCAATTAATTTATATTGCCATCCCGGTGTATTTGCGTAACTTTTTTAGTTTTTACAGTTTTGCAGGAATTTGAGTTTTTCAAATAAAGTTGCACAAATTAATAAAATGCAGCTATTAATTTCAAATCTAAAACTTTTATATTATATCAAATAAAACTACTAACAAGCAAATAATTACTACTCCGTGATAATATAATATTATATTGCTAGGGAGAATGTATACATCATGAAATTAATTTAAATCATGCATATCTAAAATGTAAGAATTGACATTAACAATTTTTTAAGACTACTTTTGTGCTTGTGTCAATTGGTGGTTTCGTATTTAAGAAAATGTTGAAAAAAGATTTAGTTTGCTGGGTTTCCCTTCGCGATCTAATGAACGCATTTTTTAAATAGAAAAAGGATTTATATAAAAATTCTGATGTGAACCGCATAATTGGAGCCAGGATTTGGATTTAGCACGTAAACATGCATAAGCTTGACATGACATGGACTGGTCAAATGGACATCATTTTTCTGTAAACCTATAAATTAATTCATATTTCATTTAATTAATTTAATATGTAATAATGTAAAAAATAAATGAAGGCAAGATATTAAAACTAGGCCTTCTACACACACTTTCTTATTGAATTTACATGCATTACCTTTTAGATTGGGATAATTGGGTTGTAGCCTAGAGTCACAATTCGTTTAAAGACTCCAACCAACCCTGAAATTGCAAATATATACCAAATATTTTTTAAATAATCCAAAAATTACAAGAATGTCAATAACTAATTGTATTTTTAAAGATCTTAGTTCATACTTAATAATAAATTGCAATATCTGTCTTTATTTTGAAGTGTTCTATATATAAAAATAATTTTAGTGCTGAAGTATATATTATATTTTGTCTGAAATTACGAAATCATTAGTTTAAGCAATTAAAAAGTTATTAGATTAAGCAACATAATGCAGTTAAACTTAATAACTTATAAAATTATCCTTGTAAGATTCGTGTTATAATTTTTTGTTTTTAAATTAGAGATAAATCAACACAAGTTCTAGTGTTCCCAAATACAACCAAAATACTTTTACGATAATATTCATTTTAATCAAACGCCATCAATAATACACAAAATTGGCAGTAAATTGTATTTTTTTGCATTAGATTTAGCATTTTATTAAAATTTCATTTTAAAGCAGTTTTCTTGGTCAGAAATATAATAGAGAAAAGAATAAAGTACTTGCTTTAATGTACAATTTAATATTAATTATTAAAACCAACGGAAAAAAATATAATAAAAAGAAATAAATGAATTTAAAATCAACAGCGAGGAAATCTTTAAATTAAGCTTATTTATTTTTTAATAAAGATGCGAAAAGTCAGGTCTACCAAAAAGTAAATTCAATTATGAGGATCTCACAAAAATTCCATTTAAAAAAGTATAAACAAGCGGATTCTAAGAAACTTTTCAACTCTGAAAAATTCACCAGAACATCTAATTAAAACCACTCTCCTTTCCCCTTCTAACATTTTCAACTTGTAAACGCGTGCAATGAAAAAAATAAACATTTCAATTCCATGCATAAATTTCGCGCTTTTAATATTTGGCTTTGTGGAGAAAAAGAGACCGGAAAAAAAGGAAAAGCACAGAGAGATAAAAACTGTTACAAATATCCCAATATACTAATTGAATTACCAACCATGCGAAGTAGTAAAGAGATATATACGGATTCCGGAGCCAAAAGCATCAAGCGCATGCTGAACTGGACCCACTTGAATATACTGAATTTTCCCCACCAGTTGGCGTCCAAGTCGGAAAATTCTCCCTCGTGAAAATCAGTCTTGTCGTAACATTCAGTGGCGCGATATCGCGTTACATAAAGTTTTGTACGCGCGTGCGTCTCATTGGAACTTTCACGTGAATCAAAATAATTTTTCAATGATAAAAAATTTCATGAATTTATTTCATGTGCAAGTTAGTAAAATGAATAAAATTATGAGCAATTAAACGAAATTTTCTTTTTTCATTTCAAATGATTTAATTGGTGTAATTTGAACTTTTTTTTTGTTAAATGGGCAATTAAGAAAACTTTCAATTAAAAGAAAATAATTGAAAAGTTTTGCATTTAAGAGTAAATTGATGCAATTAGAATTTTCATGAAAATTATCCTGAGGATTTATAAGATTATTTGAATTCAGAGATATTCTTTGGGCTAAAATGGAAACCTTCAATTCTATAACAAGTAACAATATTCTTTTTGGGTGCCTCCATTTTTTTTATTTAATAGCAACTAAAATTTTTCAGAAGTAAAATCCAAGTTACCTCCTACTTTTTTGCAAAACATTTATTTTTGAAAATATCATCCATTGGGGAATTCTAAGAAATTATATTTAATTGATACAATTCAAATTAATTTTTAGACAATCAATGATTCTTTTCAATTTTCACATAAATTTGTAACATAATACATTTATGTTCTAATTAAAAATCAATATTTCTATTTATTATTTATAAAATTATCTATTATTAATATTGGAAGGGATTTTAAAAGATTATTTTAAATTATTATTACAAACAATTATGTTAAATTATAGGTCAATAATTATTTCCTTTTTAAAAAATAATCCAACAATTTAATTTGAAAAAGTTGTAGAAATCTATATTTATCGAAACATTAATTTTAAGAATATATATTTTTTATAAATTTTTATTTCTAATAAAATCAAAAGGCATATTAAATTAAATTAATGTATTTAGTTTTCTATAATATCTGTTCACAAACACTTCATTATAATTATGCCAAATTAATTAATTTTGCAACTGTGATAACAAAACTCATTATTATTCAATTAATATAATTAAAACACCTTTCAAAACATTATGAATGCATTTTGCATATTAATAAAATAATGCAACAAATCCCGTTTTAAATTCAAAATGTGCACACAAACTTCTTCTTAAACTTGGCTCGTCCAATAAAAAATTGGAAGTTCCCGAATTAACCTTTTCACATGGAATTTATGGTGGAAATTTCTTTTCAATCGGGCCCAGTATTTTCTTTGCTTCTTTTCAAACTGGAGCAACCCATCATGTAAATTGAAAATTTTTATTAAAACTTGCCCTACCATAATTTTACTACCTTGCTACATTTTGAATTCAATGAAATCAAATCAAAACTTTTATTTATATTAAAATTTATATTTTTTAGTGCCATGTTTTAAACAGTTCATCTATTGAATTTTATTTAAAATTTAAGTGAGTTTTGTGACAATATCAATTAAAATGAATCATCTTCTATTTGTGGCTATCTTCTTGCTCCTGCATTCATCATCTAACGGTAAGTTGAGTGTCTATTAATAAGGGAAAAAAGATAAATGCAATTACTTCTTCTAAAAATAATGGAAAAAAAAATATTTTAATATCAAAAATAATTTTTTTTATATAAAATTTCATTTAATTTAATAAAAATAAGAAACAAGTTTACTACTAAATGTAGTAGATATTATATGTATGAAATTAGAATTAAAGATACACACATAAATGCAGATTGCAAAGAAAGATATTCCTTTAGATTGGCCCTTGCTCTGCGAGTTCTGTTTATGTTTCAAAAATGGAATATAAATTTGAAGCAAAAAAATTCTAATTAAAATTAATTTCATTTTGATACCAAAACAAAATTTTGTATAAATCATTATTGCATTACGTTTTGGTATATTTATGTCCTAAAATTGCAGGTTACGCAATGCTATTTCAGACTTCTTGCTCAATATTCAACTTAAATTAACATAATTATATGCTTTTAAACATTGGTTTTAAATGTCAATCTTTTATCATAGCAACTGTAATCATTCTAAATTAGAATTTATATAATTTAGTTTTTGTCAAAATTTCCATTTATAGTGTTCACATTTCAAAACGTTTGGTAAATCGTTTAAAGATATGTAAATATACTTTTTCCTCCAAGATTATTTACAAAACACATCTACCTCTAAGCCTGGTTCCAATTACTTTATGTTTTCTGCTTTGCAGCAAAGTTCATATATTTCTCTTTTCTCTACCCATCAATTACAATATATCTTCGTTTATATCCTGCCCACATACCCAGGCTTCATCATTCAGTTTTCTATATCACCATATCTCGAATGTTTAAAACAACAGTTTCAAAATTCTACATCAAGTTTTCGTCTCCCCATCCATAAATAGCTATGCTCCTTAAGTATGCATTCTAAATCGTTTTCTTCTATTTAACTCTTTATAGCTAGATTCATTTGTCAAGAAATGTCAATTTTTTTGGTTGTATCTTTCTGAAAACATACTTACTGCCTACAATAATTGTTTCGGGTCGGTCAACTACTCAAATTTACCTTTATTTGGCGTTTTTGTCAGATATATATTTATTCAGTGTTCAATTAAACTACAATTAAAATTTAAAACTCTGTCTTTAAAAGATTTTTTTATTTTAATTAGCGTTTTTCAATTTTATGAGCATAAAGTTCCTAATACTATCTTACTACTTAGAGCTTTTCATGAATTTTGATTCATTCTTTAATCAGATTTTTAAAATAGTATTTAATCTAATATTTAAAAGTGAAAGTAAGAGTACAATGGTAATTAAAATTCATCGTCACTTCTTTGTTACTATCTCCTTGTTCCTCATTTAGCAGTAAGTTAAGTGTGAATTAGTGGAGAGTAATGAGGATGTTGGATGTTTTCGTTATAATATAGGAAGGGACTTGATGGTACTAAATCATCTTGATAGGTGGGTAAGCATGACAACTATAAAATTAATGATTCGAATTGTTTAATGTACAGAAATGTCTATATTTTATATAAAAACATTTATAGGCGGGTATAATGAAGTAAATTAAGATTTCGCATTGAGATGTTGTGTTTTATTTTTACTAAAATATAGCGCGATTTTAATTTAAAAAGTTTTGCAAGGATCGATTATTGGGTCTTGCTTTTAAATTGGTTTTAAGTTTCTGAATTGTTTCGGAAATTTTTACAGATATAATGCGATTTTAGGGATGTGGAAAGTTAAAGAGAAAAGGGAAATTGTTGCCACTTTCTAATTTAAGTCTGGATAGATGTTGGCATATTTTCTTGGGAGTGGGAAAATATAATAAGAATATAAATTTAAGTAAACGACAATATTAATATCTAAACGGGTTAAATAAAATTTTACACTTTTTATTTTGAAACATACGAAAGAATATATTTATGAAATAAAAAGCTTATTAAGCAAAAATTCAACTACCTGTTAGTTTTAATATTCTGCAGTAAGAAGTTTTGTTTTTCGCAACCTTAACCGTTTCTATTAATTTATTTATTGCTTATCAATGAAACTATACTAGGACAAAATTAAACTATAATTGTAATTTTTATTTTAAACTTTAAAACTATAAATTATAACATAATATCGTCAAAATATCCTGCAAGTTATCAGTTCTATGTTTGATCAGATGATACGAATTGGAACTACTGATGGAGTGTGAATGGGGTGAGGGACTACATGTAGAACGTATTGCACGTTGTAGGATTCCGTAACCAGCTTGCAATGCATGTCCTTCTCTTTCATCTGACTGTGTATTACCTTAAGCGGGAAATCATCTTACAATCAATGTTGCCAGGTCTCATAATTTTTCATGATATCTCTAATAATTTTGTCTTTAATTTTATAATCAAAAGAACTTAGTATTCGATTTTATGATTTTTAAGAATGATCTGATGATTTATGAGATTTCAACGTAACTATAGAAGAGGAACTTCATGTAGAAACGTAGTTGGTAGGTTATTTAAGTTCTCGAATCAATTTAATCTTTATATAATTTTGCGTTAAGTTTTAATTGCCAAATCGTCCTTTCATATTTAATTACAGCAATCACTGAGTAGCATTGTAACATTTTGGCGATTCATTATAGTCTGATGGGTTTATTGTATCGTACATAGGATGATTTGTGGTGATGTCGGATAGCCTAGTTTACCAAACCAGCCACAACACACAAGATGCATTACAATATTCAGAAACCAATACATACATTGTCCATATAGTTCAAATAATTAAACTGTAATTATTGTACCTCTAATTTTTTCGTAATTATTTCAGCACTGTTCTTTCCAATAATAAAGTTTTAAAATTATATTAATAAAAATAAACTTCTTAATTTAAAATTCCTAATTACTTTAGTCTCTAGTTCTAATTAAAATTTTAATTATTGAAATTAAGATAATACAAATTTTTCTCCCTGAAACGAAATATTTTTGATAACCATAATAAATTTAAATAAAATTTGGATTATTCTTTTAATGCAATGTTTTGTATGCAGTCCGAATTTTGTTATTTTTTTATGAAAAAAAAAAGAATTAATATTTCAATGTAAATTTTATTATAACGAAAAACGCTCCACGTACCTCTTTTAAATTCATATTTCGGACTGATTAAAGCTTTCCCATGTTGAAAAATATCCATGTTATATGTTGAATTTGCATATTTTATTTCAATTCCAATAAATTTTTAATATATTCTGAAAAAATGTTTCAATTTAATAAACGTGAAGGGCATATACAACGCGGTTAAATAATATACGAATCGAATTGGCGATTAATTGAGGGTATAAAGGATTGAAATTTGTTGGGGAAAACCTGTCGGGAAAACATGCGAGATGCTTTGGGCCAAATTACTCCATTGGAACATATTTTAAGATAAATTATGAATGTTATAACTTATACGAGGTGTAAGGTAACAAATATTAATTTAACATGTTTTTTTTTTAATTAACAGATTTTATTTAATTAATTAAAAGAAAGTAGATAAATATTTTTAATATAATATTAATAAAATTCTATCAAATTTATATTTTTTAGTCCTATATTATAGCGATTATCATCATTTATTAATTAAAAATTAAAATCAGCATTATTTTTCAAAATAAAATATTAATATTTTAAAGACCATTTATGAAAAGCGTGTAAATCAATATAGTTTTCCAAATCTTTTGCCTATTCTATCTATATACACGGAAATATTTTTACAGAACCAATTTTTTCAGCTAAAATTTCTAAATTTAATTAGGTCGTATTTTATCAAATTTTAAATTGACATATCCTATGTGATTAGTTAAATTTCAAATAATAGCAAATTTGATTAGTTATAGAAATTATCCGTTAATGAAAATTTGATCGTCAATATACCCCTTTATCGTATGATTTTGATGCTGTAATGGAAACCATAAATAAATTAAGCGAAAAAATAATTTAATGTTATTTGAAAAACTAGTATTCTAAATTGAAGTGCATAAATGTTCTCTGTAGTTGCCTCTATTTAACTAAATTAAATGGATAGATTTTTTTAATGGGACATAGTTACTGAAAGTACTCATCTAATAAATTGTAATAAAAGTGGCGACAAAAACGCTATCACATTCTACCCAATTTTATTAGCAAAAAGCAATGTGACAGGTGCCTTTATACAAACGTTACGTTTTCAACCAGCCAGAGGGAATTTTCACACGCGTGATTTAAAATGGCAGCACCCGAAAAATGCCACTCCACACAGTTTTGTTTTCGTCTTTTTTACATATCATCTGTTCTGGGTTGTTATTGCGGTTCGATTATTTGTCTAGGAATAAAGTGAATGTTTTTGTAAAACAAAAACAACGCCGCAAATCAATTACCTTCGAAGCGCATAATTTATATAAATTTATTAATCGTTAAAATATTATTTCTTCTTGTATGTTTTTGGTTATAAATATTTCATTTCTCCTCCGCGCGTTCCATTTTCATGATTTATTATGATCCGTATTAATTTTTTGTTGCCATTTTCCCGGAAACGATGTGCGATATTATTTCCCTTTTTATGCAAACGCTGGATTTTTTTGTTATCGATGCGTGCACACCCCGAGCGTTTTTAAAGGAAAAAAAGAAAGTGGAAGTTGTTTTGGAATAATTTTGTATTATAGTATTTTAATTAAGATTCCGTTAGTGTATCAAATTCTCATATTTAAGCTTAATACTGCTAGCACGTTTTCTTTGTGGCATTTATACTTTTAAGCTTATTTGTAAAAGGCTTTGGGAAAATTTTCAGGAAAAGCGCTAGAGAAAACTGAATCAATAGAAGGGAAGTTTATTTCATAATTTAGCAAAGTGAGGCATTAAATGGATTGTTTTACTTTGTATTAGTTAGGAATGATTTTTCTTTCTTTTCCTTTCATATTTTTTTATCTTCAAATAATTGGTTTATAGCTGATATTTCAATTACAACTAGTAATGCAGTAAATAAATAAAAATAGTTACTCCATATCAGAATAACTTTATATTTAAGAGAATTGTGAAATATATTTTTCTAGAAGTAAATTAATAAATAGTTTTTTACAAACTTTGTTTCCGAATGAAATTTTCTAGAATAGAAAGTGCGCTAGATATTTTTTTTTAGTTTGTATAACTTTTTATGCTTTTAATTATCTTAAATATTGAAATGCTTGTTTAATTGCTTACCTCTGCTTAGTCGCATAACTCTAGAAATGCTAGCAATAGATACATTTTCAATTACTTTTATTATACATGTATGAAAAACTTTATATAGATTTTAAATTAAATAATTATAAGCATTTTGTAATTAATCGAAAATTATATTTTAAGATATTTTTATTGCATAATTTAAAATAAATATAAATAAGCATGATTATGCATAGAAAAAATAACATTCTGTCATCTTTTTTTCCTACAGTGAGGAAAATTGATATGGAATTAACACGAGAATTTATTTAGCTGGAAGAGAAAACCAACAAAATTATATTTTTTATACGCTAATTTCCTAAGATGTATCTGCAAAGAGGTGTTTTTAAATTTTTTAAAAACATATTTATATGCAGTGTTTATACAATAATTTTATAAACTTGATACTTAAAGAAAAATTAAATTTTCTATATTTAATTGAAAACAATCTCATATTCTAATTGATTATTTGAAAATGCAAAGTTTCTTTTATTTCTTTATAATAAGCTTTCACTTGTATTCAATGTAAAAACAAAAATTTATCAGGTATTTTTTCATTGCAAAACTTAATATTTAATGAAAAAGTGTTGGAATCCGTCCACGCCATCCGAATGAATTTATACGAAAAGTTCTTCAGAAATAAATTCAATTTCATTAGAGAGTTTAAAATAACCCGAAAAAGAATTCCGTGGAATGTTTAATTAAAAAGATGTAAGGAAATATATGCATCAATGTTTCGTTTCTGAATTATCGCATAAATAAAATAATAAAACACACCTTTTTACTTCAAACAGATAAAAAGCGCAACACTTCCTAAGTGAGAGGAAAGTAAAGTCTTCATGGTTAGAAATATTATAGTATGAAGTGTACCTAGTTTAAAACGTCACTCGTCTCGCGGCCCTTTTGAACTTGCACGAGGTGAAATATGCTGAGTTATAATGCCGAGGGAGTGAAAAGGTATGTTTTTAAAGGAAACTTAATTTTTCTTCTGGGACGCGGGATTTAATAGATGCATAAAATGTGAAGAGACTCGGAAAGTGTGCAAGTGCCACTTTAAAGTACTACTTTTTGTGGTTGACATTTATGAATAAAAGTTAACTTTTTATTCATGTGTGCTAGCCATTTTATACAAAAAAAGAACTTCCACTTATTCACACTAATTTCACTTTAAAGTGTAAATAAGAATTGTATTTACTAGTATGCACTAAAGAACGAATAGTAGAAATTATCGTAAGATGTTAATACCCGCATTACAATCTAAAATCTTTCTCATTAGAATCTTTAATGATTGTTTTTTGGAGACTGTTTAAAGAGTTAATAATATTTATCGAGATGTAAAATAATATGTACATAAAATAACTTAATTACTTTCTTTGTAAATGAAACATTCTTGAAGACAATTATAGTTTAGATAATTTTTTTTCTTGTGAAAAGTTTATAAATTAATCCCAAATAAGACAAGGATCTTATTTGAAGATAAAAATATTAGAGCTGGTTGATAATCATACACATTTAAAGATGCTAGTCTATCCCGGGCGTCATTCCCGCCTGGATCGTAAGATGTATCTCAGTTCTGAACAGATGGGCTTCATTCTTTACAATACATTTAAACAATTAATTAATGAAAAGATCTTGTGAGATTAATTCGTTGGATGTAATAAAGTGTGTAAAAAATAGACAACCGATATTAATGAATAGAGATTGTTTGTTCAAGTTTAAGTAAATAATTTTTGATTTAATACAAAATAAAAGTGTGAAAACTTTGTTACAAAATTTATTATTCATATTCTGTCCTTAAATCTTTACAATACAACAGAATAATAATTTACAATATCTAGTAAAATGTATAAATTTAAAAATTGAGTTTATCTGTTAATCAAACATCTGCAGATTGAAATGAAAAATGTAATATTTTCAAATAATCTTTAAAAAATGTAGAAATGAAAGTAAACTCAATATCATCTACTTCATCCTTTTAAGAACTAAGATGAGATCAGTGACAGAGAATGCGCGTTGGGAGGCTATTTGATGCACTGATTTAAAGATTTTTTCGCTGTAGTCAATTTCTTTTTAAATTAACGTTATAATCTATGGATGGTTATTACATTAGGATAACTAAAAACAAGAATATATTTTCAAGAAATAAATTCTAGCACTAAGATGTGCAAAAATACATTCAAATTTCTATACCGAATAGATTTTTTGCAATTGAAACGAACAATAGTTTAAATGACAAGTCAATATTGATCAAT
>JAODAH020028324.1:0-69408 GCA_027574865.2 Coproporus ventriculus
GAAGATCAGCTATCAGTTTGGATAAAATAACCATGTCGTCGTGTTCTGTAATTATTTATATCTGGGAAACGCGTGTAAAATTTTAAAAAATAGTGATGACATCGTAATTTAATACAAAGTCATTAATTAATGTCAAAATGTCAGTACAAATTTAAATTAAATTCAAAAACCTGCAAAAAACGAAGAAAACCTGTTAAATAATAATAAAAAGAAACATCGAAAAGGAGGAGATTGTGCGAAAATAGTAAAAACAATTATTTATTAAAAGAAGCTGAATATGAAAGAATGGAAAACCTCAACACCTGGAAGTATTTTTAGAGCATATTAACGATGTAATTGATTAACACATTAATAAATTAACAAAGATAGTGGAGAGACACAATCTCTAATCCTTTTACCGGTGTATGCAAAAGAAATCGAAAAATTTATACCTTCAAATACAACAATGGAAGAATTAGAGCAAAAACTGTATTTCATTTGGATGATATTGAAGAAATCGAATTAAGGAGCCTATGTGCAAGGGAGAATACCTCGGAAAGTGAAGATGGAGATAATTTGAACAAATCTGGTTGTCTGGAAGGAAGGAAGATATTCCTCAGTTAACAAATCTAACCAATAGATATTCCACCATTATAGATCAGTACAATAGCACATAATTAACTATAAATCATTATTTTAACAAGAAAGTTTCATTAAAGAAGAGAGATAATGATTATTTTAACAATTTATGGAAAAACAGATGCAGTAATTGTCAGTCCCCAAAAAATGCTACATCTTTATCGGTTGTTCCTAACTTTAAAAATCTTCCCAAATCATGATTTGTACAAAATTTAAAACGTGAGTCTTTGTAATTTCTTTACTACCCGGTAAGCAATTTGGTCCAATGATCTGTTTGAAAATTTTTCTCTAGTACAAAAACACTAGAAATAATATTCCAGTATTCAAATTCCGAAATGTCTGTGTATGAGTTAGAGTTGAGCGTCTCAGAAGGTAAAGATATTTGATTGTGATTTGGTGGGAATCAGACTGTCCTTTGTGTGGAACGTTCCGGACATTTATGATGAAAATTTTTCGGGGATCAAAGATTTTTATTTTCACATGATTGTTTTCTTGAAACAAATTTGCTTACGTTTCTTTATTTATCTTGCAACAAGTGCAGATTGTTTATAATAATGCGAAGATCCAGACCTTGATCTGCTATGTTTGAACGATGTAAATATATTGCTTTCTTTTCATAATCTCATTGAAAGTGATCTTTCCTTTTAGGTGATATACTTATAAAATAGCTTAAAAACTATCTTCATCTGCCCTTCTAGACAATGTTCAAGTAAGTTTATGCTTCCTTTTCTTGTATGGGCTTTTTGGTTTCTCAATTTCATCACGAGGTAATGAAAATGAAGGCTTTTTTTTAATTTAGTCTTTTTTTAATATATTATTAGCAATGATTTAATTTCGGAAAATCACTGGATTATATAGTTTATTAGGTATAAAGTTGGATTTAAATTGCGCAAAACTTCTGCCTCGCACTTCTCGATTGCACTAAGCAAAACATTGGGAATTAAGGTAAGCCGTCCATTTGGTTCTTGGATTATCTTTAATGTATGTTAAAATACCGACGGGAATATGGCTCAACGCGAAACTGTACTGTCAAAGGAACAGGATTTATTCCAGAATACATTGGACCACCGCTCCTACATTCTAGACTTATCACCCTGCGATTATTATTTGTTTCGACAAAAGAAGTACTCTAGGAGAAAGATTTGATGTTGATCTTGGAATCGAAGTGTTCATGCGCGATATCACAACCAGTATAATTTTAATGTAAATTGTAATAAGAAATTAGCTATCCATTGGAAAAATATATTTATAAAATAAAAAACAATTAATAAACAGCACTTATTGGGGAATATAATTTCCAGTCTTGAGCGTGTTATTTTGCACATTTCCTAGGTGGCGAGTATAAAACATAAATGTCTTAAAAATACATGTTTTACATTTATTTTAAACTAAACTTTATTCCAAACTAGAATTTTACAACTAAAATAATACATTATTTACAATTTATATTGACCAAGCAACAGTATTTCTTACCGAGATCTATATTAGGCGCACTCTTCTTGGCAAGAACTGCCCAGCGCTTGTGCTTCTTATACGCTATTTGAACAGATCTTGTAAACACGAAAGCAGTACAGACAGATGGAGGAGTGATACCTAAAACTTGGGCAGTACACGTCTCTCTCAAAGCAAAAAGTGCAAAAAGCAGTATGTCTGGTCACCTTAAAATTATTTATACCTACGTGGAACGCGACTAGAGATTTCCCGCCTAGAAATTTGTATGTTTGGTTGCGTATAGGTTTGCTACAATCTTAGATCATATATATATACATATGATATTAAATTAAATTAATTTTATTTCAAATTAAATCAATTTTTGGTTTTCGGATTTTGATTAGAAAAGACATTTAGCAGTTAACCGATAAGAAATTTTCTGAGGGACTAAGCAAATCAATTTCGAGATTCCGTGATGTCAAGATTTGAAGTTATGGGAGAATATCTTGAATTAGTTTAAAATTTTTGCATATGTTGAGTTGTAGAAAAATTTCTACCCAAAAACGCCACAACCGGAGTATTACTAATTTGTAATATAAACTTTTATGAGCATTTTTGGAGTTTTTTAATTGTTCCGAATAGCAGATAAGCCATAGTGTTTTTTTTTAAATGTTGGATATTAACGGGAATAACAGCGTCCCCTTGCGGGATGATTTCTAGGCGCTAAATGCTCCTTTGAACACTTTTTATACTCCTCTTAAAACTTTTATGAACACGTTGTAAACGACCCGAAAAAGGAAAACGTGACCTCAACATGATGTAAAGAAAAAGTGACCAATTAAAGGAAAAAGTGAACGAGGAGTCTTTAGTGAAGGCCTAAGAAAACAAAAAAAAAAGATCAACCTGAAATATTTGTTTATATGGTTTAAAAGTGTCCCTTTATGTTATTTAAAAACAAGCAAATATTTTGCTATTGGAATTTATGTAAAAATGTTTAAAGTGCAGTACTTTGTATAATGTGTCCTACACCTTTCAATGTGCAAAGTCTTATTTACTTACGATTACTTTATCTAAAAAACGTATTGACCACCCCTGAATGCTCTCCAGAAATTTTCTACCTCCACCTTTGCAATTTCTCTATGCTATTTACTCAAGTTCCCATTGGAAGTTTAAACATTTTTAAAGGACTCTATATTTTAAAAAAAACTGCAATAAATGTTAAAATATTCAAAAAGCTCTAGTTAATGAAACCTCAACTTTGAAATTCCCTTCAGGGTTCTGATGCAAACAAAGTATTTCTCAAAAACTTTTTATAAACATGTTCCACAAATGCTTCACATTTTATGTACAAAGTATAATATAATGGTGAAGGGGCCTGGGTTATTTTGTATGAAAAGTAAGAGACCACACCCAGTAGAGTTGAAGAAAAATAAAAAATTATAAAATTAAACAGATAAATAAATAAAATCCCTTTATTATATTAACTCATAGATAAACATAGTAAAAAGGAATTAATTTGTATGAAGATTCCCAAACATATTTATATGGATTTTCTTAAGTTCTTCGCTTAGCTCTTAATGAGTTCCTTGGTCGAGTTGAACTTCCAGAGCCAATGCTAAACATGCCAGCAGATCCAGTAGGCGAATTAAATTGGGGGGTTGCAGGAAATGCAGGGGCAGGATTCATTGAGTTTGCAGCTCCAAAATTAGCGGTGGAATTATTAGCAGAAAAATTAAATGGAGCATTAGATGGAGTGTTAGGTTTGGAATTGGTCAAACTGCCAAATGAAAATACTCCTTCCAATTTGGGCGGTGCATTCGCTACTGGATTGGAATTCCCACCAAACGTAAACATAGACCTTTGATTTGGAGTAGTATTTGCTGCACTTCCAAACGTTGATTGACCAAGTACAGGTGTTGATGTTGCCGTTTGAAATACTGAAGATTCAGAAGAAGGCCCCTTCTCAATGCTGTTGAATACACTGTTTCCAAAGGTATTATTCGGTGAAGCAAAGGTAGATGATGGATTTCCAAATGCATTATGATTATTTGTAAATGTCCAATTTCCAAACGATGGTGAAGTACCCACTGTTCCAAATGTTGATGAGGTTGTGGTAGTAGCAGTAACAGCAGTTGTATTTACACCAAATGAATTATTCATTTTAGATCCAAAAGCATTGGTTGTTCCAAAAATTGATGTTTGGGTGGGAGCACCAAATGTCGCTTGATTTGTAGTGTCAAAACTTGTTACTTGATTGGTTATAAAATTTTGTTGTGTAGTTGCAAATGTTTGTGGGGTACCAAAAGGTGCATTGTTGTTGTTATTATTAGCATTGGCATTATATGCAGGTGGATTTGGAGAAGCTGATGGAAATGTAAAAGATGCTGTTGTTGTGATACTTTTTCCAAACATATTATTCGCAGTTGTTGTGGTTGTCTCCGTTTTAAAAGTATTTCCAAAAGGAGAATTGTTTCCAAAAATTGAATTGGTAGATGTAAAAGAGGCTGTTGTAGTTGTCGGAATATTAAAATTGGTGGTTGGGGGCTGGGTCACACCAAATCCCGTTGGAGCTGGTGAAGTAAAGAAGGATGTCGTCACAGGTACATTAAATGTAGAATTTGTTGTCACAGCTTTTGGAAAATCAAACGTTATATTGGTGTTAGCAATCAGTGGTTTGGTGGGTGTAGTAAATGTATTTACCACAGATTCTATTTTAGTTGTATTTACTGTACTGCTTGGACTCATAATTGGTGAATTCAGAAATGAATTAGTTGTAGTTGATGCACTGGATGGACTTGTAGTTTTACCAAAAGTAAAAGCAAATCCTCCATATGAAGGAGTAGAAAGAAGAGGCGCACTTGTACCAAAAACTGAACTTGAAGTAGTAGTAGCATTAGTAGTAGTAGTAGTAGTTTTGGTGCCAGTACTTGGAAATTTGTTACGGAATATCGAAGAAAAGTTAGATGCAGTAGTTGCGGGTACTAAGGAAGATGAAGCAGTTGAAGACGTAACAGAACCAAATGTAAAATTACCACTAGAAAAAGCGTTGTTTGAAGTGGTTGTCGTTAATTTTGGGAAAATAGCATTAGAGCTAGTAGTAATTATATTCCCACTCAACGGATTTTTGTTCTCAGTGGTGGTACTACTTAAAGTAATTATAGGTTGCTCCAAACCAAAGGTAATAGATTTTGGAGGACTTTTTGCCAATTTTAACTCTGGTTTACTTGTTGGTGTTATCAACTCAGCCGTTGTAGTTTTAATGAATGTAAAAGTATCACTTAAGCTTTGAGTTGTTGTTGGTGTAATCTTGTTTGGAGTTGTATCTACATTTGCAAGGCTTGAAGTTGTTAATGAGGAAATGCTAACCGGTGGAGTTTTGAATTCGAAAGATGGGGAGGGTTTTGTAATTTCAGAATTAATTTTAACATTCGTTTCTTGTGGCTTTGAAGCAGTACTTAAACTTCGATCAAATTTATCAGAATTTTCTAATTCATTCAGACTTTTTGCTGCTTCTATATTTACGTTTGTGGTTAAATTGGAATTTATATTGATAGTATCGTTGGTACTAGAAGCTATTGTTGGCACCAAGGGAGCATTGCTTTCTTTGATCTCAGAGTCAATCTCATCACTAAAATGTACATGCTTTTCTTTAGGAACCTCAATGGGTTTTTCTGTAGGTGGCTTTAAAGGAAGTAATACTGGTTCTTTTCCTGTTATTTTACTTAAAATTGTTGCCAGTTTGTTCTTCTTATGAATCTCATGCAATTTATCATCAAAAACTTTAATTGGAGTAACAATTTGCTCAAATTTTTCGTTTTTGTTGGTCTCCTTACTATTGATACCAGTTGTGGTATCAGAGTCTTCAGGCACAGCCGAATCTTTTAGTTTAGTTTCTATTGTCTGCGTCTCAGCATTTAATAATTTTATTTGTTTATTTTCTGTGGTTGATGTTTTGTCGTCAACTAAAAAAGAAAAAGATGGAATTAAATTTTACATTAAAAATAAAAAAGAAGATTTACATTTTCAGCTGCAGTAACATTTCCCTTAATTTACCCTCTTACATTAAAATATATTAAAAAATACAAACCTTTCACCTTTCGTTTTTTTCCTTTTTCCAATAGTAATAAATATGAAGTATTTGAGGCATACACTGGATCTACAATACAAAGACGCTTAACGGATTGGTTTGATGAACTACCATCTGTCAATGTTGGTGAATCTTCTCTGGTTCGTTTACTGTATTCATTAATATTATATTCTTGTCTTTTTGTTCTTTTGTAGACATCTTTGTCCGAGTGATATTCCTAAAAGTTATGGCTTTTATTATATATATGATTATTTTTTGTTAACATTTTATAACTAAAAAATTTATATTCTGTATTATCTCAAAAGTAACCAGATTCGATTATCATACTAATTGTGCATAAATAAATGATATGTGAGATTGTAAGTTTTAATTTTATCCCTTATATAAATAAAAAGAAAATTCTGTATTTGTTTTACCTCTCCTGCATGAATTCTCTTTCTAGAAATTTCTTTTAATGCATCTAAAACACTTTTCGTGTTTATGTTAGCTTTAGTGGAATCATGACAACTATTATTTTGAATATCATCTACGGTGAAATCTCCAGACCCATTACAAGATGTAACTGTTTCTAAAATATAAAAATGTAAACAGAAATATATTAAACTCCAAAATTTATAAATTACCTTGTGAAGCTAATCGCACCATTACTTTTTTCCGTTTTGACTTCATTACTGGTAAATCTTTCTTAAAAAAGTGAACAATTGGAAATAAGCCAGGACTACCATATTTTGTTTGGTGTGTATGGGTTGTCTGTTCTTGTCCTTTATTATATTGCACAATTCGACTTGAAAGGCCTGGGCTTTTTACATCAGCATAAGTTCTGTAATTAAAGAGTTTAATTAAGTTTAGAAGGCTTTCAATAAAATTTTTAACATATTGCCTTATTTATTAATTATAAGATTATTAAAATACTTAATTTTTGTGATAAGAATCTCTTTTTTCTAATACAAAATATCATTTGTTTTTATAATACGATTTTATAAGTTCTACATTTATTTACATTTTTATATAATTTATATTAATATAAAGAATATTGCACCTCCTTACTGTAACGTTATGCAATATTTCAAATTTGTAACATTCTGACATGTTTTGATAAAACAATTATCTTCTTTTTCTTGTAAAAACAGTATTAATTGCACATTTAATTTTAAAACTTTGTTAAATGTTTAAATATATAAAAAATTATGAACTTGTCATCAATTATTGAGTGTTGCCGAGTTTATTCAACAACATGTACATTGAAATCTTATTTAATGGGTTATTTTATGACTCCCAACTATTAAAAAAAACTTTATTGTGTATTGTACAACAATATAACAAAGGTTAATATTTCAACAATTAAAATGTATATATTATTTATAACCGTTAATTGTATCGTCGGCAGAATACTTACCCCATATTTAGATTAAATGAAGCCGAAGCAAGTAAAGGTCCATTTGTTTGTAGTTTCTGTGTGCTAACATCAGAAAGTGAATATCTAAAACAACATTTGTTATATAGTGTAACTCGTAGAAGAGAGTTAGTACTCACCTTGGAGATAATTTATTTGGTGTTATCCTTGTAGATGAAAGAAAGGAAGTATCCCGCTTAGGACTTAATAAATTTATATTTAAGGCCTCTTTATTTTTACATTTTCCTATCGGTGAAAGATTATATCCAGTAGACTTATTCATTTTTTATTTAGAACAATTTCAAACTATTTTCTACTTAAATGTGTTACTTTTAGGTTATGTGTGATTCAAACTAACAAACCACTTGCACAATAATTTTAATTTCTACTATTTTAACAAAAAAAAAGTTAACAAGCTAAATTACACATATATATGTATATTTTAGATAATTAATTAAACAGAAACTTTCAATAACTTTGTAGAAATGCACATTTGAGTAACTTGTGAAAATAGCAACAAATTATTAACTGTCACGGTCGTTTCAAATGTGTCGCACGCTTCACGTTTTTAAAATTAATTCAAAATGATACTCATAGAGGGCACTAAATTTGGCGCGAATATTTTATTATTAGTGTTGTTAATGGTCTCCAGAGGGTTAATTATTTTCCCGCATTTTTTGCCTTTATATCCAAAATATATAAAAATATCATTTTCCTATAAAAATATTTCAAAATATTAAATTATAATATTTGCAGATATAAAAATAAATCCATTTTGTACCTTTTTTTATAATTTAATGATTCGATAATTTAATTTATTGAAAGGGGTGATGAAAAAGATAATACTAATATTATTTTTAAACGGGAAATATTATTTAAGAAATAGGATAAAAATAAATTTTGTAGTGTAATTTTAAAAGTGAATGGTAAATTTGATGTTTATAAACGTTCGTTAAGTTTGTAATCTATTGCATTTCATTTTAACGGGTATTATATTATGGAAGGAAATTGAGGTAATAAAATTTATGAGATCGTGCTTAAGAACGCAATGAATGGAAAAACATTTTGTTTGCAATAGCCAGGAATTGGAAATAACGATCGATGAAGTTGGTCCAGGCGCCTGACGCACGAGGCAAAATTTCCCCAGTCTTTTCCCGGCCGTTCCAGGGCTCGCACGCGCATTCAATCCAGAAATGTATCCTACATGTGATGACTGGAATGGATTTTAATTTAAAGCATGAGGTAATATTTTAACTTATGGAGAAATTAAGAATATTTGGAAACAAAAACATATAATTTTGTCAAAAGTAATTTAAGTATTACATTTCCACAATTCAATTGTGAGACATTCATTTTTTTTTTCATTGGTGTAATTAAATTTTGATTATATTGTAATGTTTTGATCCGTTTTTTTTATTCGATTTTAGATTAAAAAAAACTGTGAAGGGAGAGAAGACAAAAAAAGGAAAACTTAAGGCAATAAATGCAATTTGGGCACACAGTGTCAATATGAATTACTAAAAGTGATATGTCTAGTCAGTTGTTGCTCATATTGGTATTTATCCAGATTTCTACCCCATCTCCTACTCGTTTGATTATTTCAGAATTGTGCTCTCAATCACTAGATTTGAAACCAGGCTTCTTTGGAAATTACTCTCTAGAAATTATTTCCTCTGAAGGTATATAACAATATACATATATCTATTTTCAGCAATTTAATTTCTTAATAACTCGTAGAGTTCTGCAGGGATCCCTCTAATATCCTAAATATAATTTCTAAAGCTCATACACCTATACTTGGATCTTTTGAACCTAATATTTGTTCACCTGTTCAATATTTGTCTCAATATTGGAACATATCGGTGATGACTTGGAATTGTCCTCAGGTAACTTTTTTTAAAATCAAAATATGTCTAAATTGATTGTAATTAATATTTTTCACAGGAAAATGATGAAGATCTTTCAGGTGATCTTGGTCCTTCCATTTCGCATATTATTCAAGCACTTAGTAAAACAATATCTCACATGAAATGGAGATCAATTGCAGTTATTAGTAGCAGTAAGTATCAATATGGAAACTATTTTAAGGGTTTTATATGTCACAAATTATTTTATATTATTATTCTTCTACCCACCACCTAATCCTTATCCAACCAAAAATGTATATAAATGTATTTTGAATGATACATGAAGAGATCTATTGTTAAAATGGCAGGAATATTCTGAAATTAATAATATGATCAGTTTGGAAAGTAAAAATTGCATTTCTACTTCTATTATGTTAGAAGGTTTGAATAGATTCAATTATATTTCAAACAGAAAGCAACCTGTCAATGCCGCAATAAGATAACATCCCAATTGATTTACATATTCAGGTTAAACATTCTAAAATGAAATTCAGTGTTCTTGTTATTTAATTCAATATAAAAATTAATAATATTTACCACAGAGGATCCTTATTTGGGGGTTAAGCCGGAATTTATTTCTATCATTAACATTAATATTATGTATAATACACATTTAAAGGTTAATTATTAACTGGCAGACTTATTGCACACAATAAATCTTAATGAAATAGTTCTCTAAAGAAACTTCAAGAATTTGTTGAGTATCACTCAACTTAATTGCAAATAATTTAATCTAAGTCTACCTATTAGGTCAGTTATATTTATATGTGTGAAAATATGAAAGTACATATGCTGGACTGTATCCAACCAATCTTCGAGTTAAATAATATTTTAACAAATATAAATTCTAGAACGTTTCTCGAACGCCACTGAAATATTTTACGACCAAACTGCTTTCGAACTTCTATTTAGAAACTTTTGGAACCGGCGCCCGATACAATATGATATTTTTTGTAATTAGGAAAGATATTCAATTTGGTTACGATATTTAATATAATTGTGTAGGTATATAGATGGCGTTTCGTAACAATATAATTGTGAATATCTCTAAGATATAGAACGAACAGTTAAAGTAAAGTTGCAATATTATATGATTTAAATGAATTGGTCTGAGTCCGATCTCTAACTATTACAATGCTAGGCTATCAATTTTATTAGAACATATCGCTGATGTTGCGATTGTTCGTCTGATACGCATTTGCAAGTTGTGACATGTTGATGAGGTTTACGTGTTGTTAACATGGTTCTTTCTATTAAAAATTAATATTTTCTTATAGAAATATTCTTGTAACTGAACTTACAATTTGCAAAGATAATTTTATTAAAATGTTCATAAAAAAGACACTCAGTGAAAAGTACATGTTGTAGAAAGAAACTTTTCCAGTTGACCCGAGTGTGTCATTTTATTAATTTCCTAATCGGCAAATACAAAAAAAAATGCAACTTTCTTTTAGAATGTAACTGTACTTTGCATTTATAATCTATACAAATCTCAAAAGTGCATTAATGGCTATAAAAAGGATCTTTCTAATATTTTGAATACTTTTCCTTATCTTTATTCGATAGATTGTCATTTCTTTCATATTAATATATTTATATTAAACCTCAAGAAAAAAATTATTTTTCCATACTCCTTCAGAAATGTTTGAAAAGGTGCTGAAGTTGTACTAGCTTTGATCAATTGAAAGCCATCTTTGATCCACAAAAAATGTATTTAGAATTTTATTTGCAATTACCACCAGAATAAGGCATGCACCTCATTATTTCAGCAACCGTTGTACGCCCATAGAATATTTGTGACTGCTTTTCTTGCACGGCCTTTTGAACTTCTGCCTTTTACTGAAAACAGTTATGAACGGATCCTAACATCACGCACAACATCTTCTGAAATTTGACGATATTGTTGAAAATTTATTTGACGCCAGACATCCTTTTTTTTATTACGATGTTGAGATTGTATTTTTCGATACATGTTTATTGAAAATGCTTCTAAGATGACCTGTTGATTTACTATTGCCTTAGCAATCCAAGTCATATGAATACTACACGTTTGAAATTAAAACTTAATTCGAATTAACATTTTTTGTTTCTCTTCTTCAGTTTCATTTTAGGAAGCTTATTTCCAAAATTCATTCGGTTTCTTTGTTTTTTTAATGTAACACTGAAATTCAAGTACAGAAGATTCTGCGTTTATTTAGAACCGATCAGAAGTTAATTTAAATGAACTCACGAACATCTAATCAGTTAATCCCGATATGTTCAGAAAATCTGTTGTAATATAGGAAAAATTCAAGAGAAAAAGAATGCCTGCTTAAATCACTTTTTTAAAGATATTTCCAATCTTATATCGCATTATTTTAAACGAAGTCGCACATATACATTTTCCCCAACTCATCTTTTTACGAATTTCTTTACTTTTCAAACCTATTTTAACTTATAATCTTTTAATCTTGCCAATATCTCTACATGTAGAATGGGATTTTTCAATATATTTAAATAAGATTTAGAAAACTGTACCATTTTCCTCCTCCAAAACTTCTCTGGTTCAGAGTTGAGAACTTATACTAATAACACTGCGTATTAATTGATACCCATAGCCAAAATGAATATTATGATAACGTTGTTTATTGTTGTTAATAATATTTAACTTTGAAATTGCACTGTGGGTGTTTTACTATATTGCTAAGGGCAATGTTATGTATTATAGGTAATATTCTCATTTCTATTTAACTTGGTACAAACTTACAACCAGAATAAGTGATGCTTTCTAGAAAAAGAATGAGCAAGTGTTCTAATATTAAAATATTACGGCCCTTTAAACAATTTTACCAGATTGATTTAAAATATATGTGAACTGTCCTATAAGAGATGATACATTTTATTTTTTCGAAATCTATTTTAAGATTTTCTTAATTATAATAACGGCCAATTATTGTACAGAGTTAGAAGATTATGTAATTTCAAAGCCCTTTAAAAAGCATAAACCCGGATGCAAATGGTTGCGTATGGGAATGGAAACATCTGTGTTCTCCATATTTCAATTACATATTTTAATTCCTATATACCCCATGAAAATCATATTTATAGAAAACGGCTTAATTCCGTTGCCATTAGATTATTTCAGGAGCATTAGATATTTTGAATATAAAATTATACATATAGACAAATCCAAAAATTCAAACGAGACGAGATGAACAAAAGTTTATTTATTTCCTTTCTATAAACTTTAATTTAGAGATCAACCTTATAATTGATTTTTTTTTATAAGAATTTTCATAAATGTTTTAGGAACGGGATGGTGGCAGAGTCTCTCACACTCGTTAGTTCTACAGCTACGAGAAATGGGAATAACACCAAAATTCTATAGTGTCTTACCTATGAATTCAACTACTGATCAAATTCAAAATAAGTTAAATATTTTAAACAAAATGCATTGCCGAGGTAAGATCTTTTATTTTTATTTTTAAATTATCCATTGACCTTATAATTTCAGCAATAATCGTATGTACATCCGGTGATAATTTAGGACAATCAATACTCCAAACCTTAGATAATATGCAAGTAACAAAAAATCAAGATACCCTGATTGTTTTAATAGACATATCATTGTCTTCGATGTGGATGAATTACTTAATAAATTCTGAAACTAATCACACAAATTCACAACTAAGCAATCAAAATAGTTTTAGTGAGATTTCTAAAAAGTCAGTACTTATTTTTTCTGAAATGATATTTTCTAATGTAACTGTAGAGAATTTTGTGAAGATGCAAGTTGAAAAATATTTTACGAAATCAAAAAGTGACTTTGATTTTGTTTTGTATGATTTAGAAGAAAACGATGTGAAACGTGTGCTGTTAGAAATTAAAGTTACACAAACAAACGGAGTTTATTTAAAAGAAAACAAAGAAAGCCTTCAAAAATGGTTGGATAAACATATAGGAAATGAAGAATGTGAATACTGTGAAGAATTTTGGGCTCAAATTCTTGGTTTTGGCATTATTGTTGGATCTTCATTTATTTCTATATTTATTTTATTTATAGCGGCATTTATGATTAGATCTCGTTTGCTCAAGAAGCGTATTACGAAAGGGCCCTACAAAGTTTTATTAACAGCTACTGACTTTGTATTTCCTCAATTACCAGATAGTCGTAGAGTATGTCTAGATTTTTAATTAAAGTTTGTAAATAAATTTACAATTTTATGTTGCTAGGTTGATGAAGGTATTGAAGCAATGTTATGTTGTTGGTTGCAACAACTTCAGGAGTTTGGTGGACCTGAAGTTGAAAAACCTGATCTTCTGCAAGGTTCAAATACAAATACTAAGACACCATTACGTTCTGGTTCAAGTCCAAGTCTCGCTAAACAGTTAATTATTGATCCAAGAGTTCGATATAACGTAAGTAAAATTAATAAAAATTAGAAAATAGTCAATTTTACACGTATATTGATTATATTAGTAGATTTGTTTTAGTTTTTGCATATACATACATTTAACTTAAGACAGTGGAAGGACTACATTTTGAACACTAATTTAATTAATGTTAATTTATTTTATTTTAAAAATATTAATATTTTTGATTTTGAGTCAGCTGCGCATCAAATTAAATAGTTTTCACACCTGAATCCTAAATGCGTCTTAAATTAAAATTTACTAAAATATAACTTAGAGCTTCATTACGAAAATGACTACTCTTAAACTCCATTTTAAATTGAAGTTTATGATTAACCTTACTTAAAGTTGTACGGGGGACCGGGGCATGTTTTTCCATTTTGGGTCTTTTGCTCTCTCTAACATTATAATGTAAGCCTGAAAAAAATAGCGCGGCAGCATTTGGTTGGTAAATGAGTATACTTTGTGAATATAACATAATTGGAAAGTTGTCCCTATAATGAACAAAACAACATTTTCTAAAACGTTAATTTTGAGAAAACTTGCCCCGTATATGGGGTAAGTTTTCTTAGACTATGGGGCAAGTTTTTCCGGGTTATTTAAATGGAAAATATTTCACTGTCTTAAGTTAAGTAGACCAACCTAAATATATTTTTTAATTGATTTCTAAAATTATCTTTGATGATCATTATATATATAAGAAGCAAATTATTTACTTTGATTTTCAAAATATGTCATAATTTCTCATTTGTTCACTTCTTCATTCACAATATGACCAACATCAAAGTCTAATTTATAACTGCCAGTTGTTTCTGCTTTATAATGTATAAGCTAAAGTTTTGATTCGTAAATGAAATTAAACCAGCAGTAGCTTTAAAAATGTTGTAACAAACAAGATGTTTAATAATAATTTCTGTTTATTTTAGGGAGATCTTGTTCAAATGAAACCTTTGCCTATGGGTTGCATTGAATTAAAAGCAAAATCTGTTGAATATTTGATATTATTGCATGGATTACGACACGAAAATTTGAATCCTTTTATTGGATGTTTAGCAGAACCACCAAGGCCATGTTTAGTATTAGAATGGTGTGCTAGGGGATCTTTGCAAGATGTATTGCAACAAGACGATATTAAACTTGATTGGTCATTTAGATTAAGCCTGTTAACAGACTTAGTAAGGGTACGTAATTTTTTATTTGTAAATATACAATTACATTTACTCAAAGTTCCACGGAATACCAGTGAATCGAAAAAACTGGGTTATAAAACTTCCCGAGGTCATTGAATCAATTTTTGAGGGGAAAAATTAAATTCTCTTTTTCTAAACTTGCAAGCGTACTTTAAAATTTTTCGTTATGCAATTTATTGTATAAAATACTATTACAGGGTATGAAATATTTACATTCAACTCCCATTAAAGTTCATGGTTTTTTGACATCTAGAAATTGTGTTATTGATGCAAGGTGGGTTTTAAAAGTAACTGATTATGGATTAGCACCTTTTTACGATTATCAGGGTATTACTCCCGAACAAAAATCTAGCCGCGGTAAGTAATTAAATCTATTGATAATTTTTATATAACTTGTTTTGTACAATATATTCTAGATAAACTATGGTCTGCTCCTGAAATCTTGCGTCATACAGGATCAAAAATGTATGGAACACAACCTGGAGATGTTTATTCATTTGGTATAATTATGCAAGAAGTTGTTGTTCGAGGAGAACCATTTTGTATGTTAGCACTAACACCAGAAGGTAAAAAATGCAAAAATTAATCTTTTTGTTTTTTCTTTTAATTATTTTTTCTTCGTTAGAAATTATAGAGAAAATAAAACGTCCCCCACCTTTAATAAGACCATCTGTAAGTAAGGGAGCTGCACCACCAGAAGCAATAAATGTTATGAGACAATGTTGGGCAGAACAACCAGAAATGCGACCTGATTTCAATACAGTACATGATCAATTCAAAAAATTAAATCATGGAAGAAAAGTGAATATCGTTGATACAATGTTTCAAATGCTTGAGAAATATTCTAATAATTTGGAGGAATTAGTACGAGAAAGAACTGAACAGTTGGATATTGAGAAAAAAAAGACTGAACAATTATTAAACAGGATGTTGCCTAGGTAAAATTGTATATATGTATAATATATTGCAATTGAAATTTCAAAATTTATTTTTTTAGTTCAGTGGCTGAAAAATTGAAATTGGGTATGCATGTCGATCCAGAAGAATTCGATGAAGTAACAATTTATTTCAGTGACATTGTGGGTTTTACTACAATATCTGCTCACTCAACACCATTTCAAGTGGTTGATTTATTAAATGATTTATATACTTGCTTTGATGCTACAATTAATGCTTATAATGTATATAAAGTCGAGACAATAGGTGATGCTTATATGGTCGTTGGGGGACTTCCTTTAAGAATTCCTGATCATGCAGAACAGGTAATTATTAAAAATAAAACGTTTTTTTAATTTCATATGTGAAAGTTCAAATATTATCTGATATTGATATGATATTTATAATATTCTAATAGTTTACATCACAATGGTATTCTTAGCAACAAATATCCTTGCTCTTCATAGGTCTTAATTAATGTAAAAAAACCATGAGTAAAGACAAAATCAACGAATATGCGTCTTTTAACAGAATAATTCCGCGCGAAAACGTTTAGGTCTTCGTCTTCTTTCTTTTTTATTGATTCGGATTGCCAAAAAAAAACTGGATTAAAAAAATTTATTTTAAAGAAATTTTCAAGATTAATTAATTTGGTATGCTCATTAATAATTATTATTTTTATTACTTTTAATATTATTATTATGAATATTATTGAACTATTTTAGATGAATAATGAAATAAATATTATTAGTTTTGAACTAAAGCAAATGCCTCACGCGAAGTGAGGATTTTCAGATGTTGTATCTTGATCTCACCTTAGCTTATAACTAAATTGAGTTTTTTTAATGAATTTCGACATGTTATGACCTTTTCAACACATAAATATAAGTTTTACAAAAATGTCTGTCCGTATGGTGTATGCAGGACCAGAGACTTGGCGACAGCCCGGCTATAGATTTTTCTAAGAAATATTTTTGTAAAAGGAAAAAAAAAGGTTATCGATAATACCATTTTCTACAAATAGTGTATGGTTAATGGAAAAAGCTAAAAAAATAAAACTAAACTTTCATTACATACAGAATCACCGACTGGCTTTAGTTGCAAAATTATGAACTGTTCAAAACTGTTCAAATTGTAGGTTTAAAAACGAACATTTTGAGACCAATTGCGTAAAAAAATTTCGTTTTATAACCGAGATAATTTAAATTAAAACTTTTCAATTTTCTAAAACTTTATTGGTAATTTGCAAATTATTTGTGCGTGTTCAAAATTGCAAAAAATATGTTCAAAAATGTTCAAATTACAAACTTTCTAATGATATATTAATAAACTGTTCGTTATCGGTTTCGGCCTATTTTTGGCCATTCTCAAACGATATGAATACGATGACTATAAACTAAGAATAATCAAGTTGCACTATTAATTTTAGGTAGCAACAATGGCTTTACATCTTCTACATGAAAGTGGAAGATTTTGCATTCGCCATTTACCAGGAACACCTTTAAGGTTGCGAATTGGTCTTCATACAGGTCCGTGTTGTGCAGGTGTTGTTGGATTAACAATGCCAAGATATTGTTTATTTGGAGATACAGTAAATACGGCATCAAGAATGGAATCAACTGGTTGGTAAACTCATAATAATCAATGGTTTTCCTATTATCTTAGTATTTTAGGAGCACCATGGCGTATCCATCTATCAAATGCAACAAAGGAGAAATTAGAGAAAGCTGGTGGATATCATTTGGATTGTAGAGGACCCATTAATATAAAAGGAAAAGGCATAATGCACACATATTGGTTGTTGGGTAAAGCAGGTTTTGATAAAACACTTCCAGAACCTACCTCAATAGAGTAAGTAAGGCGGTGTCATAACTTTGATTAATAGAATCATACTTCATGCAATACTAAAATATTTTTGAACATTAGTTAACAGTTTTTGTAACTTTATTGGTATTCATAGAAAGTTCCTTTTCTTTATTAATGATGTCAGAAAAATGAGATTTATAGTTATTATAGCAGAAATACCCAGCCTTGGCAGGAATATAAAAAAATAAGAAAACGAAATAAAACAATCTAATAAATAAATATTTGTAAAGAATTAATACACTACTTGTCTGCAGTTGCAATTTTGATTACGTAATTTACTCTATTCTATCATTATTTATATTATGAAATAGAAATGTAGATTAAGACCACAAACAAATAAAAACAATAATAATTCTAAAAAAAGTATTAGTTAGAACTTTGTGGCAACGCCCATACCGTGTTGAAAATGCCGGTTCTTTATTTTTCTCTTGAAAATATGACATCATTTAGTGGTTTTTCCTAATATTACGAAATCGTTGAAATAACTAGGTTATATACTTTGTGTTTGAGTGGGTCCATGCCCAAATATAGAGCATATACGACTTTGGATGGTTCTTCTTAGTAGTATTTTTCCATGTCAAAATTTGCAGCTCGATAACTCGACATATGGCACCTCTGTAATTTGCCCATTCTTCTTCTACTGCCTATCCGTTTCGGGCTTTGGCGATCTTCATTGCTATTCAGTTGTGTGGAATCATGTTCATAGATTTTTCAACCACGATGTTCATCTTCTTTATCTTGTCATCTTTTCCTTCTCTTGTAGGATTAGTTGAAATAACCCGTTTTTCATTATGTGTCCCAGGTATTTTAGTTTTCATGTTTTTTTCTGTGAGAAGTATTTTCTTTTCTTTACCGATCCTTTTAAGGACTTCTTGGTCGACTACTGGTCTGTCCAGGGAATTTTCATCGCTAGAGCCACATTTCGAATGCTTCTAGTTTTTTACAGCTAGCTTCCGCCAAAGCCCTGGAGTATACCCCACATATCAATAATGGTAAAACATAACATTTAAGTTATCTTAATTTCGTTGTTACTGGTAGATCGTGAGTTTTACATTTTCAGAAATTCTGTTGTTGATTTTTCTTTTTCAATTCGAACTTAATATATAATATTGAGTGAGTGTTCCCATTTATCGTTGATTGTTATTCCGAGGTAGGTACATATTTTTCTACTCTTTCTCTCTGGATTTGCACGTTGCCGGTCAAAAATAATGAAGTGCTAATGTGAACCGAGCTTAAATTGGGTCTAAATTTAGACTTAAAAAAAAAGAATTTACTTCTACAATATGTTCGTCTTTGTGCCTTTCACTCCCATTCCTCTCCTCATATTTGTCTACTCTGCGTCCACTTATAAGTCCGCCAATCCATCCGTTCGTCTACTTTTTTGTTTTCAGATGGTTTCACATTAGAGGCAGAGGTAGTCTCGATCTGTCTCAACCTATTTCAAACGAATTACTTTTATTACAATTTATCGTACGATGTGAGAATGAATGATTTATAAACATTTTTATCGTGTGCAAAGCTTTTGTAGTGATACTAGTGTATAGTACACTGAGTTTTAGATAATACAAAAGTTTTACACATGATTGAAATATCGTTTATACTTGTTCATTCTCAGGTCGTACGATAAATCATACTGCAGCTTGTATCGTGTGTGGACTCCACAATGTGGAACTACCTTCCAACGCACGATACGGTATGTCATATGACCTGCAGTACGTTAAATCGAAAGTGAAAATTTCAACCAGATCGTCACAATATGCAATATAATCGTCTGAAGAACAGTTATTTCTGAAATGCAATTTATTGTATACTATCGAGTTAAAATGACATGGAGAACACAGAAAAGCCGTACAGCTTATCAGACATAAACTTTCAGATTAGTTTTAGATTCACAGTAGCACAACTGGCTTATCTTTCTTCTCATAGTTTTAAAAATAACACATTTTGTTAATTTTTAGAATGGTTTTTTTTCTTTTTTTTTATGATACATTATACTTACACACTTCTAAATAACTGCTGTTATTCTGCTAACTAAATAATTGATAATGAGTATGTGTTGGGCACATATACCTTGTAACATTGGCTTCAAAGGTTCTCAGAATAAAACTTATAACTTGAGATTGCGTGAAACCAATACATTCTCACAAAAATAGGAATGAAGAAAAGGTTTTTCTCCTAAAAATGAATTGACATCTACTTAGAATGGTCTCTAAAATGCGAATCAATCAAATTTTGTAGGTATCTGAAATGATCTTTTTAATATTAGCACAGTCAATATGTTAAAG
Source organism: Coproporus ventriculus (assembly GCA_027574865.2). Lineage (NCBI taxonomy): Eukaryota > Metazoa > Arthropoda > Insecta > Coleoptera > Staphylinidae > Coproporus > Coproporus ventriculus. The sequence continues at coordinate 20,106 of JAODAH020028324.1, forward strand.
TTATCTTGGTTTAACATACATATGAATTTTTTAAACATATATTATTGATTTTATTGAAAAATGAGTCCCAATAAATTTAGTTAGCTCAAATAAGGTATTACATGAAGTAAAACCGTTGTTTACTTGGATAAAGAGGATAATAATATTTTAATGTTTTATTATAAACTAATATGTTTTATGCTACACTTTAACAAATAGGGAGAGCCACGGGTAATATTATCAATCTTTTCACATTTCGAAATGTTGTAGATATGTTTACTAATTTCAGACTAGACGAGAGCTTAATCAAAGAAAATTCACAGCCATGTGATGAAAGCAATTCTCAACTACAAATAGATACTCAAGTAGAAGTACATGTGAACACTGATAATACAGAATCAGGCAATAATAGGTATAAACAAACTATTTCTAGTGAGAAATAAAAAAATCCAAATAAAATCGTTTTGTTTTATTATTTCTCAATAATTAAGTTATTTATAACTTTTTATAGGTGTTTTTGTAATGCACAGTAATTTTAATTGAAAAGCACGGATATAGTTTATTTGTTTCTTATAGATCATATCCGCATGATCCAACATTCATAAAAACTATGGAATACTCGAAATTTGCTAGTTTAAACTGTAGTAAGGAACATGCAAGCCACCATATTGTAAAGAGCTCTTCAAGTGACACAACAACATTATCAATAGTCAATCCAATATCATCTAGTGAAGTAGCCGCAACTTTATTAGGCGCTTCAACAACTTCACTATATGGATTCAGAGGGAGGCCACGTAGAATAGAGGAAGAAGACCTAAGTTCACATTATAACCATTATAAATGTCTCAGCCCAAGTAATAAATTAGGAAAATCACTTAGAAGACAGTTTAGTTTAGATAGAACAGAAGAGTTAATTAACGAACATGAAGAATCTGCAGGAGTAAGTCCATCTGGTGTGAAAAAAGCTCCCTTCCTATTAAAATTAAATTTTCAGGCAAATCCAAGGCTCTGTAAACAAAATTCCGCTGGTGCTGCGGCAGAACTACAGAGGATAGAAGAAGCAACTACAAGTATATTGTCGCTCAAAATTTCTAAAACTCCTCAGTGTTCTTTGTCAGTATCTGTAGATTCATTAATGCAATAGAAAACAAGATGAAGATAAAATTAAAATTTTATGAATTTAAATAAATTGTTTAGTATTGTAAGACCATCATAATTAAGATCGACATTTCTCGTTCTTTCACTTACAATTTAGCACTCCATTTGAAGTTGTTTTTAATTTTCAAAGTAAAGAGTGATCGCAAAAATGGCCCTTTTTGCAACCTCCAGATCTTTTTATCAAAGCAATTTAAATTAAAGTTAGTTATAAAGGTAGATAACAGTATTTTTTAGTTCTCAAATATATTAAAACAACACAAAACATCTTTTTATATTTACAGGGTAGTTTTGCCCCATACAAGAGGTTGTTATTGTTATTGAGGGTTTCAGTGTTTGCCATTGTTTAGGACCAAGTCGCTTTGATGTACTTTTACATGAATTTAAGAAAAACAAAATTTTTAACTGGTATCAACTCCTTCAGTAAGTTACATTTTTTGAAGAGCATCTTTTTAACTGATTTTGGTAAAAAAAAGATGGAGGTTGTAAAAGAGATGATTTTGAGGTCAATCTGAATTATTTTCAAGAAGTTTTTATGCATTAAAAATCTGTAGAGATTTATATATAAATTTATTGAAACATTGAAGTTGCACTTGTAAATATGGTTACATTTTGTTAAATTAACACTAATATATCAGCAAACTTTTATTTTGTACAACCAAGATGCATTTATAATTAATTACATTGATTAGTTGCACATATCGCAAACATCAGTCGAGCCCCGTAACAAGGTGTACAAACGAATTAAAAGTAACTTAATAACACAAGAATATTCCAAAACCCAAATTATGAACAGTCAACATAAGAAAAACACATCTTTATAAAATTAATTAACAATTTCATTTTATATCTTTGCTTGAATTAATTAAATAAAGCAAAGATACAATAAATATAACTTTACCATTGAATTTGCCATAATAAAATAAAAGTATTTTCAGAAAGTACACCCTACATAATCGATGAGATAGATGGGGCAACACCGTAGTTAAACTAAAAGAATCTGAAAAATATTTACACCAAAAGTTTGTTTTCCAGAATATATTCATACATGTGTTGCATATATATACATGCATACATAAAAGACGTCAAACATTTTTTGTAGATTTATGTATATATGCATATACTCACATGGACCCTATGTGATTTGTTGATTTGTTAAAGATCATCAATATTGTGTATTCACATCACTTTTTTTTAAATATATATATATGTATATATTTATATATTTATTTGTTTTAAATTGCAAGAAAGAAGTGGTCTCTTCCCCACACACGATTACACTAGAGCACTATTTAGGAAAGATAGAATGAGTGTTGGCCCTCAGATGCGGCTATTTTCAGCTTCTCACGCATTATTTCGATGCTTGAATAGTCAGGAAGTTTGAGGTAGTTGACACAAGTCATCACAGATGGAAGGAAGTCATCAGGATTCATATTTGTATCTAATGTCCTTCTAACAACTGTCAGTGGTGGTGACAATGATTTAAAACCTATTAAAAATATATCATATAGTTTCCTTCTGCAGCCAGTTCAGAAATACTTACCACCAACTGGTAACCTGGGACTTCCCGTTAAAAACTGCACAAATAATCTCTGTTCTTCCCTGTTGTAAGAACTGAGGACTTCAAACAAAAAACGTATAGCTCTTGAATCTGCTGTGTAACCATGATCAGGTCTGCAACATTCCATTAGGGTTTTTACATCCCAACCACTAATAGAGTCTCTGGGACTTCCACAAAAAACAGCTTCTAATTCTTCAGGTTGAAACATTCGGAGGTTCTGAATGGGAAAAACGGATTCAAATCCTTCTCGCAATGATTCCATTTGTCTACTGACTCCTTCATTCAAGAACCAATGATTTACAAGGTTGGTATATTGATGCAAATTATGCACTGTAACACCGGTAACATTCCCATTTCTGATAAGCTCCACATTTTGTCCAGGCAGAACAAAGTCTATTCCAAGATCTTCCACTGAGCAACCATCAAATTCCAATTTTTCAACCTAAATTTTAAATACATTTAAATATTAAAAATATTAAAAAAAATATGTCAACTTTGTAACTTACCTCGATGATTTTCTCTGTAGTTGACAAATTCGGATCAGCCAATATTGTATCTCGTAATCGGATAACATCTAGCATTTTTTTAAGCGTTTTGTAAATATCAGGAGATATGTGTGCTAAATCCGATAAATTTAAACAATGTTCCTGACCTAACAACCATCTGTAGAATGTAAGTGAAAACGGCAGATCCAACTAAAAAAATGAGAATGTAAAAAATGAAAACAAATAATTTGTTAGTCCTTCAACAATGTAGCCAGAACAATTTAAATCATAAAATAATTATGGGAATGCTATCGCTGCTTAAGGTCTTAAATTTGTAGCCAACCATCTGGTTACAATTAATCAGTATTTTGGAATTGTTGAACGCATGGTCAATATACTTTAAAACAATTTCTTACCATTCTTGAATCCATCACTGCTTTAGCCATAAATTTACCCAAAAATCTAAACTTTGTTTTTAATTTAGTTACTTGAACTGCTTTGGTGTTTCTGGCTATAGGAGCTGGGAATAAACCAACTGAACTGTGTACATATTCTCCTTTGACTTCTGGAGCATACCATAATTCTAGTTCAGCCTTCTGTAATTCTTTTGAGACTAGTGCATAAAATTCTAATGTGGGTCCCAATCCAGTTCCCACTTCATTTTCATATTGAACTTCTAGTAAAGCTTTTGATGTGGCCAAATCTTGCATCACTTGTTCGGCTTGTTTTAAAATATCATCTCTAGATATGGTTCGTTTCCTGCGATCAAGCCTTGGGGTTACCCTTTCCTGTGAGTCAGTACTGCTTAATTCTGGTGTCATATCTAACAAACGTTGCAAAGCACGATCTCTATCAAATGATGTTGCGTAAAATAATAACTGTCTTGTTTCAAACGGAAATAAAAACGGGCATACTAAAGCAATTTGTTGCAACCAATTTGGCAAATTGCCTGTCATTATCACCAAAGGATCTTGTAATTGCCTTGAAGCTTTTGCTGCAATTTTACTATTTAAAAATTCTGATTGTGGCAAAATTGGTTTGTATTCTAGTGCTGGATAAAGCGTTGACCAATACATATTTAGAGCATTTAGTATTCGCAAAAGGCACAACACTTCTAACGACGCATCTTGTATAGTAACAGTTTCTGGTAAAGTGATTGACAAAAATGGTGCTAATGGTGACTGTGTTGGTGGAGTAATACCTTCTGAAATTTAAAATTAAGTATTTCACAGCAAAAAATTTAAATGCTGTAACTTACCATTCCAAACATTCCAAAATTCATCTCCCTTTCTACGTGAAGCATTTTTACTACTTGAACCTTTTCCTTTCCTGCTCGAATGTGATGACCCAGTATTTAATTTAGGGGTAACAGTAACGTCTTCTTTTAAAGGTCTGTAATATATTGTGTGCGTTTGTACCCAAACACCGGCATGTCCTAATAAAATATTTATTTTTAACAAATAAAATCTAGCAATTGCAAAAGTAAGAAAAACTACCTAATGGAGTTTCGTTGTCAGTATCAGTTTCACTTTGATCATTGCCACTGTTACTAAATTGGCGAACTGCTTGGTAGACTGTCATATTATAGGGTAACACAGTGTTTCCTATTAAGAACTGCAACTTATGTTTTGAGCCAGATTGAGAAATAACAACAGTAGCTAAAGTATCTTCAATATCATCATCTGAATCACCATCATCACTATCGGCACTATCCTTATCACGAACACGTCCATAACCCCTCACAACAAGATACCTTTCTATTGCTTGTACTAAGGCCAAAGGATCTATTTTAACTGTACCACCTTTCCATTGCTTTAAATTTGTACAATCTGGATGACGTTGTAAATTACACTGCAAAGTTAAAAATAAATAAAATGTTAAAATTAATGCACCTCATACCTTTAATTGATGAGTATTGAAAAATTTTAATGCACTAGTCCCACTTCTGCCTGCTCCACTACTAGCAGGTAAATCATGAACTTTAACTGGAAATTGTTCCAATTGTGTAACGCAACCACTTAATTTAGTAACCAAAGCACCCATCCATTCTGCATTCAGTTCATCAAGAGTTGCAATCTCTGATTTTAGTGGACAATTCGCAAAGATATTTAGAAATATTCTAAGTCTTTGATCTCTATCAATTGGCCCTAAAACAAAATAATTGTAATAATAAATTATAATAACAGATTTTTTAAAACGTAGTGAATTGGTATAATAAGTCATTTGAGTTCGCTTTAACAAAATTAAAATTTCAATGTTTAAACAATTCATATAAAATAGTGGATAGTCAAATGAAAACTTTAAAAATGCCCTAAAAATATATTGAATAAAACAATTACTTTGTTCCTCCACTATTTTATTTGTTTTAACCTCTTCCTCATTGATATTTTGGATTGTGCATTTTTTAACAATTTGTACATTCCTACTATTTGAATTTCAAAATTCATTTTAGATACAGAAATTCCCTATTTTTGCCCAAGAAGTGTTAGTGCATGGGAGTAAATCAACAAATTTAATGAAATTTCCATTGTAATCCATTAATCTGCTGAATCAATTGAAGTAGTTCAAGATTTTGTAAAAGAAAATTGAAGTTTATACTAAATGATTAAATGCATAAATTATGGATCGACACAAAAATAAAAAGTAATACTTATGTAAAAATTTCAAGATATATGAAATTATTCTGCACATAAGACAAGAATTTTTTCTTCGGAAATTTTTAAAAGGTGACTGCCAAAAAATGAGATACATTCAATACATTTTGTTAACATTTTTAGGGGATTTTATTTTATTTTCATCATTATAAATGAATTGTCTATTTAGTTAACACACTATTACTGTCAAAAGAATAAAAACTAATAATTTGAGTTGAACAAATTGTACCAAAGTTCAAAAATTCATTTCAACTGATATTAAGCTCGAACTCGTGATGAAATTTAAATAATTAGTCATCGAAATTTTCACTTAATTTATAGGAAAACGTGAATTAAAAAAATTAGTTAAGATACCTGTTGTTGAAGCTAAATAATTTAAGAGAGCTTTTATAAGCCCAGAATGGTTTACTTCAAATGGTGATATATCAGATTCTATTAAAATATCTCTCAATTCCCTTAAAGCATCTCCACACTCTGTAGTTGTTAGTTTTTGAATAGAAGATGTAAGTCTTGATAAAACATTCATTGCAGGATGTTGAGTACCTGACAATTCGTTTCCAGAGTAGGTATCGATAAATTTTGTTGCCTAAAATGATTGTGAAATCAATTGAAAATTTCATGCTTTTTTTTTCATTTTATCTACCTGCTCTCTAATCCAGGTACGCGTTTTCTCTCTATTACCTGCAGTAAGATTAGAATTAGAAGATGATTTATTAAGGCAAGGATTTATTTCTTTACTATAACTTTTATCATGAGAAGAATTCATGTTTCTTCCCCATCTTGCAGGATTCAGACTTTGTAAGAAACTTGTAGTTTTTGATCCACTTGAAGTGTATCTAGGCCTAAAAATCCTTTTCACATAAATCTCATGCTAATTTCAAAAGAACTAATCCATATACATACCTGCTTGAATTGCTTGGTGTACTGCTTCCAGTACTTGTACCTAAAGATGCTGCTTTAGTAAACAAATCTTGCATAAGGGAAGGAGATAAAGGTAGATCTTCATGTCGAGATTTTGAAGATCTATTGCCACCAGCACAACGTTTTCCAACACGTTTTCTTTTGAGAACATCACTGATTCTGACATGTGATGGGCTGGGAGATCTCACCTCCTCAAAATTTCCTTTTGGATGAAGATCAGAAGTTCCAACAAAAGAACTCAGAGTACCTAATAATGTAATATAGAGTTGCTACTTACAATTCATTATTTATACAATATATGTTTTACCTGTAGGCGTCGAGGGAATTGCTGTACCATTTGGAGTTTGTTGTGAATCTATTATTCTATTGTTATTAGGAATTTGGGAAGGTCCCGGTTGACAATCGATATTAAATGACATGGTACTGGAATTAGCAGATTTTGGAGGGCTAACTCCTAAAGGAACATCAGGATCTGCCAATTGATTGATTTGATGCATAACTCCTTCACGGCGAAAATGTACCCCAAAGACATCAGGAAGTTTCGACATTAAAATTTCAGCCATTTGAAGTGCACCTAAACACGGATTTTTTTTTAAATTTAAAAGGTAAAAAGAGACTTGTTCAAAATTGAGCTAGTTTGGACATTATTTCATTATATTGAAGTTTAGGGCTTTCTTACAAAAAATATATGGTTCCGAGATGATTTTCTTTTCCTTCACCTAGATATTCTTTTCAATGTTTATAGATATATTTTATTTTTAACAATATAATATAATTAAGAATATATTTAATGTAATAACATAAACCAAGATCTAGATTTATTTTCAAGTTAATTAGAATCAGAGTTACCTCCCAATTTTATCAGTACAAAACAAGAATGAACTGACTTTGTAACAAAGTGAACCAAATAAATAAATAAATAGGATTGTGAGTCAAAGTACTGATTTTAAAATGGTGATGTCTACATATACATATAAAAAAAAACAATATTTACCAACTACAATCCTAAGGTCACTTGAAGCCATCATGCCAGCAATATGACTACTAACAACTTGATTTTTTAGTACTTCTTTTAGAAGTTCTGGTGTGGCATAATAAACCATCCTTAATAAAGCTTTAAGACATTTACATCTTACAGTAGGCCCCGCACTAGATGAATACACTTCGTACAATACAGAAAATAAAGACCTGCAATACATTGTTTTATTTTTGAACAAGTAAATATTAAAATAAAATACCTAATAAATGCAGCTGCTAATCCCCTTTCTTCTCTTAAGCAAGCCACTCTAGCATCACGATTTGCAGAATTTGGCCTTTGAACTGGAGCAGAAGGTTCAACTGTGGGAGAAGCTTGTGAACTTGAAGGAGCAAATCTTCTTTGTACTGGTCTTGTAGTGCCAGTATCTTCATTTATCTGTTGCATTGAATGGAAGTCTATTGTATAAGTTCGCCCTAAGGTATTTAAGCTGACCTAGAAAAGAATAAATGGTTTAAGGAATGTTAAGAATATAATAATGCTATAGAAACCTCGTCATCTCCATTTATATGTGCTGCTTCAATCATTCTACTATCAACTGCCCCGTATGGATGCCATAATCCACGATCGTCTCTCCATTGCCAGATAGGTTGGTCTTTACCAATATTAGCAGGTCTCTCTAATAAGGAGTCTACAGCAAATATTCCGTCTGTGGGTAATTTTGGCATTAGCTCACCAATTAAAGCTGTTATTTCATACAATTCCTGGGGTTGCCTAGAAAAAAATATTTGTTAAATTTTTTTCTTAATTTTTCACCCAGCACACACTAACCTTTGAACTAATTCAACTTCATCTTGACTTACTTCTGCTGATCCAGTTAGAAGATATAGTAAAGTTTCAGCAATATTTTGTTTTAATAAAGTCAAAGCTAAATCTGGATAATTGGCGCACATCACAGACAACATTCGTAAAACAGTAATAAATGTACCTGTACTGATGACAGGTGGAGTGACAACAAGTAATTGCTGCAAATTTGTTAATAACTCTGCACTGGCAATTTCTTGTAATCTAGATGGTTCTAATTGGAAACTGTCCACTAAACGAGAAAATGCCAAACACACACATTCCACACTTTTTTTATCTTGTTGAGTTAGCCTGCTGGCTAAAAGGGGTAAAGATTCTGCTACATACTGAAATTCTTCGTTTGTAAGATTCAGGCAGCAATTTGCTGTAACTGATAAAGCATTTCTTTGTGCATTTATTGAAAAGAAATCCAAATACATGAGGCAAGCTGCTACACCACGCTGAAAATAATGTGGATTAGAAATTCTGCATAGATCTAGATTAGATTAATTTGAATAACATGAAACTTGATAAAACATAATAAAGAAAAAGGAAACCTGAAAATAATTTACAGTAATTTTTAATTAACACCAACAACAGCAGACATAGTAATGTCTCATTGGGAAGTTTTACATATATATTAATGTGACAACACACATGCTAAATAAGTGTTGAATTTTTCCTACATATAAGTGCATAAATAAATTTTTATTTTTCATATATCCTTTTATTGGTAATATAATCAAAATATTGATATCCTTGCACTAAATTTGAAAAAGTGATTATGGTTTTGTTAAAATTATTAGTTCTTAAGGCGCAATTTCACTGAGGCAACATGTAGCATGCAGCATTGATGCATGATATATGCAGTATTTCCATTGAAATAGCCAGTATACTTATTGAAATAAAGCGCTTAATTTGTCACAGGATTACTAGAATAAAAGGAAGTAGTAAAACACAACTCATCTTTACTTATATAATCATCTGATTGAATTAATGGGATAAACTGGATGATTATCAAAATATTTATTGAAAACAGTGAAGAGAAATTTGCAACACAAATTTGATATATTAATTTATCCCCCCCACATTGAAAATTGTAAAGATGATTATTGCACTACTGTATTAAATAATTTGATGCAATTTATTTCTGCTGGTTGCGAGAGACTGCGGTTTATACATTGATGAATTTTTAATTAATATCACATTTATGAAGCCAAAAATTAGCTTATGTGCTAGATATTTATTTGGAAAAAAACAGTTTTAAATCAGTTACTTATTGTTGGCTTTGAAAAAATATGATGAATTTAATAAATTTTTATTGTTTAATATTTATTTCATATTAAAAATAAATATTTGATAAGGCAGCATATCTCATTAAAGATATCATCATGAAAAATACTTTTTTAATGCAAGAATTCTATTTATTTCCATGTTTTCTATATTATATTGTAATTTTTGTTATTCTATTTGCCTTTTTTTAGCAAGTCCGGACTTATATGGTGATTTGGTCTAAGAAACAAATTCTTATATTGGTTATATGTTGGGGTAGGTTGCTCAACTAACACTGAAAGTATGATTTTTAGACCCCTAATCCTCTCATAGCGGCCAGGCCATACGGCTGAAAAATAGTTTTATCTCAAAATGGATAAAGTTAAAAAAATTCATGAATATACTATTTATAAATACCATCTTTGGTGATTTTTTTTTGAAAATTTTTTCCCACCATATTACAGTTTTAAAAATTCTTAAGTAAAAAAAATTTTTCCTAAAATTTAATAAAAAATTCAAGACTTTCAGTTTTAGTAAGACAATCCAAATATATGATGATATAACTAATATAAGAATTCGCCTCTTACGCCGAATCTCAACATAGATCCGATAATAGCCTTTAAAAAATTGTGAAAATAGTACTCACAGCTTGTAAAATTGCTTTAGAATGCCTTCTAGAGAGCATATCTAAAGCAGTTAATGACTGTTCTGCTACATCCATGCATTGTATTACTTGCAATTTTTCAAGAAAAACTGGCACAGCATCTACAACAACTGCAGAAGATCTTGGCAATGCTTCCATCATGTATGTCAAAGCCCTGCAAGCATGATTCATCTGAAAGACAAGGGAATATTAAAATGACACAAAGATTAAAAATAAGGTAAAATGTACAATATCAAAATTATGCTCCATCCTGAGTAAAGTAATTAAAGCGGGAACCACTTGTTTAACCGGAAAACCGGTTAAGGTATCTTCATTGCCCATAACAAGCATTTGACACATTTCTATAACTGCTTGTAACTGTTGTCCCTCGTCACCAGAAGCTTGCAAGCCTTGCAATAATTGTTGTGCTTTTGTTGCAGCTAGAAATAAATTATATTGTATATCAATAAGGCATAAAAATATGAAAAATCTTACAACTGTTTGCACCCATACTTCGATGTAATATATGCTGCATACGAGGTCCTAAAGCTCCAAACAAATGAGGAGGTAAACCTCTGGCCTCTAAGAGTGCTTGCAACCGACCAACTTCACTGTCATCACTTTCAGAGTCGGCACCGGGACCTGATGGCCCGCCTCCACTAGACATTGCTTGTGTTGCTTCTTGTGGTGATGGAGGCTCCTCTGAAGCTAAAAATTTAATACAATTTAAATAAAATAAACATTTTAATAGAAACTATCCCCATTGAATTTTATAAATTTGACATATGTCGAAGAAACAATGTGAATTTATCCACTAAATAAAAGAAAATAATTTACTTGGAGGATTTTCAGGTATTTCATAATCATATAATAAACCGTAATAATAGTCGAAGTAGTCCATAGTTTTTTGCACTAAACATACACACACACAGAACTTCAATTGCCTTTTGCTATCACATGTTGTAATTTGTGATTATAATCATTTTCTTTGTTATTCATTAAAATTTAAAAATTGTTTTCAGTAGTAACTTTTTTTTTACTGTGCACTTGAATCAATTGAAATGTAAATTTCAAATGGGTTAATCTGACAGATAATTTTAACGATAGCTTTTGTTGAAAATTTTGTGTTATTTGTTTTTATGTCATAAAAACAAGCATATTTTGACTACTAAATAAATTAATTGATACCTTGCAGTCCATTATTTGGTAAATCCGATTGACCTGAAGCCATTGCTGGGGTGGCAGGGACAGGGGCAGGAGCCGCTGCTCCCACCTTATGCTGGCGGGATGCTCGGCTACTGCTAGAGCCTCGGCCACCACTAGAACTAGCACAGGAACCCGTTGTTGAGCTGTGCCCTAAACAAAACATTTTTAAAATACTGTTTTCAAACTAACCTACAATGATTCATTAGAATGATTTCAGTATGATATTTTTTACATTGTTTTTTTTTTTGTACTGCTTTAGATAATGAGCTTATCAAGATTTTATCTATTTCATTTTAAACAGGTATATAAATTTACAATCACAATTTATCAGAAATTTAAAAACAATAATTTTTCTAATACTCAATTAACAAAGAATCTTAACATATAACTAGCCATGAGGTAAAATAGACTAACATCCACTGGTTTTTTATTCATAAAAATAAAATTGAATCTTCATCTTATTCAGTAATGTGAAAATTTGACATGTTAAACTTAATATTAAGTTAGTAGTTTATACAAATTATTGAATATAGTGATTCCACTTTCCTACTTCAAGATTTTTTATTCTTTTCATAATCAAAATCTGCTGGTTTACAGAAAATTTTTAAAGACATACGAAAATATATCTCAGGTAATTAAAAGTTGAGTTTGCACTTCTAATTTTGGCAGTACTTAATTTTTTTTAATAAAAACTAAATAGGAAAGAATTTAAATTTTTCTTTTTCAAAATTTGGAGAACTTGGCAAAAAATAAAAAATTGCACATCTATTCAGCAAATTTAATGATTTTTTGATTATTATGCAAATTGTTCTAATAAATTGTACAATTGCTTCTAGGAACATCGAATTTGTCTCACCATCTGTTTGAATTTTAATTTTTTTAGTTTTCGTTGCTATTTTCCACTTTTCTAGATTAATTTTTATTCATGTAAATATTGGAACATCCTAGTTAACACTTGCTAAAGACTCCTCATATACTACAGACAAGACAAAATTTTCATAAAAATATAGTGAAGGGAAAAATTTAGGAAAAATAATTAGGTATTATATGAATACTTTTACAAAATTACGAAAATAATGTAAAAAAAAAAACTGTAAAGAATTTATAAAAATACAAAGATTTTATGATGTTTTATAATGACCCAGAAATAATATATTAACAAAAACAGAAAAATGTGGGTAATTACTACAATGTTGTTCAGCAGTAAAACTTCTTGAGTATTAATGTGGATAAAGCATGTGGAGGCAGGTCTTAATTTTTAAATTGTACTTTCACATCTCCTAATAATTTATCGATTACATCGAAAAAATACATTGAATCTTTTTTGTATGAAATTTTATTTAATATAATTTAGAATAGATATTTGTATAAACATAAAACAAAGGTTAACTTTAGGCTTCCCTGGTCCCCACTCACCCCCAGCAACTATTAATATGTTTACCAGAATACCTCATTGAAATACTACCAATTTCCAAAACTAACCCAATTACTTATTAATTTTTTTATTTGGTTAATTTGATTGCACTATAGTGAGGATTTGTAATAGTATATCATATACAAATTAGATTATCATTAATTAAATATCGTTTAAAGAATGGATGTTTATGTAAACTAATGACGTGAGGTCATAAAATATAAAATTGCTAATATCTCTGTTAATTTTGAAGATAAATAAATGAAATAAAAAGCATTACACTGGAGATAAAAATACTTTATATAAATAGAAAAAAATTACTACATTATTCCTTAAAAAATAAAAGTCGATATCATTTCTAACGGAACCAGAAATACATTTTTCCTAAAATAACTAAAGATCTTGATTTTACGGTCTATAAACTGCAGAGCAAATTTGAACACAATCGAATAAAACGTTTAGATCCTATTATGTTCACAAGTATAGGTATAGATTATAATTTTTATCTCAAACTCTGGAAAAAGGTCCTTTGACTTGTATATGAAGTCATACAAATCATATTTTTGAAAAGAAACTTATACCTAGGCTCTCTCAAGAGGTGTGTAAAATTTTTTTTTTTTTATGTTTCAAAAACTGAAATCTCGTTCTTTTTTAGAAAACTTGTAACTTTGCTTCTGCTGGACAATTGGAGATGAATTTTTTTTCAGAGTATGCAGAACTTCACTTGCATTAATTTGCCTACCGTTAAATTTTTATTTTAGTAAAAGGTACATCCAGCGTACACTGGAAAAAGCCAAAAATCTTAAAAATATATTTTCTTGGAAACATCATCGATGAGGCAAAATTTTAGAAATGCTTTAACAGCAATAAAAATCTATGTTTTAAGCCATACCCGATGTACTGCTAAAAACATAAATTTTTTGGTGTTAAAAAATTTGAATTTTCCTATCAAAAAAGCTGGCTCAAAACATGGATTTTTGTCAGTACTAAAACATATTAAAATTTCGGTTCGATTGGTGATAAGTAAATTTTATGGCTTTTTCCGGTGTTTTCTATGATGAGGTAGCCAGTGACTTGAACTAAAATAAAATGTAACAGGCAGCGGATTAAAGTTGATAAAATCTTGTACATTGTCCAGCAGGAGCAAAGTTACGAGTAATCTAAAAAAGAGTGAGTTTTCAGTTTTTGAAAACTTAAAAAATAAAAAATTTCATACATCACCTGGGAGAGTCTGGGTATGAAGTTTCTAAAAAATATAATATTTATGAATCATGGTGTGTAAATTCAGATGGATTGGGTCATATATGTGTAAAAAAACTATTCTGTATCGTAACCATTAGAATTCAGTTAATACAAGCATGTTATGGAAAATTTTAGAAGGATATAATATGAACATTTGATATGACAATTTGCTAAAGTTGTACAGAAATAGAAACAATGGTGGGGGGTGTGGAATGTATTTAAAAAAAACTTCTGATGGCATAAGTGTTAATATTAAACAATTGTGAATGCATTTAATATATGCCAAAGATACTGTTCTAAGTGGGCAATTACAAAAGAATTTTAGCAAATGCTAAAAAAGAATAGCACATGAAATTAAAATGATATTTAAGCGATACTGACAAATAAAAGACAAAACAAATGCAGACACATAATGCGCAACAATAGAAGCAACTATATTCGCATTTATCAAAAAATCAATTTAAATTAAATATTCCCTGTCAGAAAATATAGATGAAAAATCAATAGGATGTAGGGAAAAAAGCTTTTTGAATAAATATAAAATACATATCGCCTGGTGAAATCATAGAAAAAAATTTCTGGTTGAAGAAATTAGGTCCACAAGGTCTAGAATTTTTGGTATTAATTATCTTTCAAATGATGCAAGATTTTTTTTTAATCTGTTAGAAATTGACTTAGAAATCACTGATCAAAAAAGAATAAATCATTTTCCCATGTATATAAATGGGAAAATTTGTTACTTTTCAATTTTTTCTTCAAAATTATCTCAAAACTTTGTATCAAAATCATCTTTAGAATACATAATTAAAAGCTTTTCAGATCTGGTCTAAATAGATCGAGATATCAGGGATTATCCCATGTATTATTTTGAATCGGGAATTCATCCACATAATTCCAATTAATTATCCGATTTAAATAAGTTGGGAAAATCACCTTCAACACTTAGAATTTTTTTTGCAAAAACATCAAAAACTGCATGTAAAAACATTCTTGTGGAGTCTAAAAACTACTTGTGCATTTCAATTCGCTTATTTCAAGAGTCAATAAATTGCTTTTGACCCTCTTCAGTGGTATGCAAAAAAATTGTAAGTATTATAAGACGATTTTTCCATGTCATTGAAAAGGCAATATTAATGGAAATTATATGAATGAATTCCCTATTCAAAATGCTTGGGAAAATCCGTGAATTCTTGGTCAATTTTGATCGGATTTAAAGGTATTACAACATTAAGAGATAATTTTAATACAAAAAATCAAGACTTTGCGGACCTAATTTTATTAAACAAAAAATTTCAAGAAAACATCGAAAAATAATAAATTTTCCTATTCAAAATACACAGGAAAATTAGCGATTCTTTGACTATTGATATCTCATTCAATTTTGATTGGATCTGAGAAAACTTGTGACTATACAAAAGGTGATTTTAATACAAAGAAATCTGGACCATTTGGACCTAATTTCCCTAATCACAAAAGTTTTGAGACGATGTTGAAGAAAAAAATCCGTGCTGCTGTTTATCAAGAGAAAAAAAACCATTTTGACAGTTTTGTCTACATTTGGCCTTTCACCTGGCGATATGACAAATAAAACAATTTACTTAAGTGTAAAATAAATAATTGAATGTATACAATCAAACTAATTTAATTTATATTATTGCAACAAAGATTTCAATTTTAATTGTTTTTTTTTTTAATACATTTGTTTCGCATTCCCACACCCCTAAGACAATACGCAGTAAAGTAAAATAATTGTAGTATAAAAAATTCATTATAATCACAAAATTGTATCATCAAAAATGTGTGGAAATACAAAATTTTTCTATAATTATGCTTGTAATAATGCATTTACACTTAGCCCACTTCCACAACAGTGAGCAGCACGAGAATATAAACGGGTCCCTTCCCATGCTCATGCCGCTATTATTCGTCATGCCTCAAGCACGCTTCGTTGGCAGTTTTTCATGAGGAAGTCAAAGGACAAGCAGCACAGAGTGGTGGAAGGCGTTCACATTCTGCTCTCTCGCTCAGTTGCCATATACCGCTTAAAGAAATGTTTTCTTGTATACTACTTTGTGTACATTTTTCTTGTTCTGGACAAAATAAGTCAATGTAGGTTTTATATAAATATTTTATTTATTATAAATAAGAAAATCATCTAAAAATTATGGTTAAATTCCATAATTATAGTATGTCTGGCAACATAGAATTGCTGCCACAGTAGTGGCAAGTATTTTGGGCAATGTGTAATCAATCAACAGAAGTATTTTGGGTATTAAATACGGCAGTGCGACGAAGAGAAGTATCAATGGCTGAATGAAAATATGGTATTAAAGAGTGAACTCTCTGTAATTAAATACATTTTTTGTCAATTATAAATAAAAAAAAGTGACAGTAGAAAAGAAAAGAATTTAGGTAGGAAAAGTGTTCACAAAAACTTATGTTTTTCATTAAAAACAACTTAACACAAAGATAAAAATTACTGTTTGATAAACAGCTGATTCGCGATTAATAAATAACAAAAATAATGTATCATGAATAAACGATGGATGAATAACGAGTTTGTGGCCAACAGAGAAACAACAATAGATTGTTAGGATAATAAACAATAATCAGTATTAACATACCAAAAACCTAACCTAAAAAACATGCACAAAAACAGCAAAGCTGCAGATGATCTAAAAAAAAGGAACTGAAATTTTTCGGATACATCATGCATTCATAGATATAGCACATCATACACAAATAACAAAATACTTCAGCAATGTTTATTAGTACCTTTGCTATTTCTAGTGCTTCGCCTCAATACGGCACCACTTCTAATTAGGCGAGAAGGCTCTGGCTCTTCTCTTTTTGTGTGTTGGCTGCTGGTGGCCCCCAGTGCTATCTTTTTTGTATCGCTCGATTTCCTAACTATTGGATCAGACAAACGCCCTTGACTGCGTAACGGATATTTGTGAATTGATCCACTTAAATCACTATTTAAACCTGACGTGCCTGCTGTTGGACTTGTATGTATTCTGTTTGAAAAACAATAGGTTCCAAGACTCTTTATCCGGCTACTCTTTCTACTACTGGATTTTGTATCAATAATATCTGACACTTTTTTTAATCTAATGCTTGTACTAGGTCCTAGGTCTCCTTCGGAATTTTTATGCAATCTATTTTTTTCTATGTTTGGCTCTCTCTCACTAGATGTGCTTGGCCGAATTACCTCACTATGATCAATATTTATACTTTTACTGGATTTGTAGTTTTTTCTATTCTTTTTTGGACTTTTCTCTTCACTCTTTCTAGTAGGAAGTGATTTAGGGGATCTACGTGATTTAGTTGATCTTTGTGAACCCTCAATCTCCAACCCTGAAGAAGGAATATTTGCAGATATTTCAGGAATATTATGGTCTTCGGCAGATCTTGATCTTTTATTAGCCAGCACAATTTCTGCTTCCACCTAAATCAAAAACCTTAAGATTTTGAAAAAAAAAAAAAATTTAATTTTATTTGAACTTACTTTATTTGTTGCAGGTGATTGTGTCCGGAGGCGCTTGGCTGGGGCACGTTGTGGTGGCAGCGCACGCTTGCGGCGGCTCGTGCTGGCACCAGCAGTGGCACTAGCTAGATCTGCCATAGACGCTCGCTTCACAGCACCCTACAATCACACTCATTCCCCTGTATCTTCACAAACGGGATATTTGACCGGAGCCTAGAAAAAAAGAACCCTTTAAAATATCACAATTATTGCTTAATACTAATAATATTTTGGTGAACTAATATACAATCGTAATTATAAAAAATTATCACAATGAAATGAAACAAATATTTGTTTTTAACAACTCTAGTTCCATCAATATTCGAATTATTACCTTTTAGATAGGATTAAGTTGAAACATTTTTAGTTGTTTTGTTATTCTTAACATAAAAATCAAAATGACAAGTTCCATTCGAAGCTCATTTAATTAAATCTACAGAAAATATTTGGTGTAGATTTTTTCTTATCATGATTACACACTAAAAAATTATTCTACAAACATGTAACTAATTCTTGGATACAAATTTCACTGTAAGTTACAACAAAAGTTCAGTATTTGCTAGTTTTGCTTTACTTCTAAATTAAATAATAACCAAGAAGTCACATGTTTCCTTGGTTTCCAACTAGGTAATTGATAAATTTTTATTTAGAAATCCTAAGACTACTCGAAATTTTTCTATTAAGACTAAAATAATAAAAATTTGGATTTTATGGTTTCTGAAATATTTTTTATATGAAATTTTAATTATTGCTTTGAAAGTTATTTTCCTTATCTAGAAGTTCCTAATTGGAGTCCAAATCATTTATAAATATGTAAATTACCAAGGATACATTTATATTTGAGTTGTGGTAAACGATAAGAGCGACGATGAGAGTATTTTCTAGCGCCTTGTTTTGATGTGGCATTTACGGCAAAATTTAGAGGAAAATCTAAGGTTTGGCGATACCTTTAGCAGAATTTAAGTGATAGTGGGTGCCAATACAAAAAATTAATGTTTTATTAGTATCATTTATCATCCCAGTTTCGACGTAAACGTACCCTTAAGCCCCAGTTTCTTACAAACAGTGAAGTCACCGTCAAAACATTACGCCGTTTCGGAAAAGATGGAGGCAACGGCAGGAGCAAACGTATTTACGACGTGCCTTGCGATACATAACGTAACATCCACCCCAATTCACAAATTTTAAAAAAGTGATAAATCATACAAGACTTTAAAAATGAATTTCTTAAGCCGGTTACACATCTGAGGCAGAAGCAAGCCGAGGCTGCATGAGGCAGTCTCGTTTTGCCTCGGTTCGGCCAACATAGATGGCACGGCAAACAAAGTCACATGTCTCGGATTTAGGGCTGTTAATTTTCATTGCCCGGGTATCTCGGGAACCCCAATCCATTTGTTATTTCCCGGGTACCCGTTGCCATAGTAATTATGGGATCATTATCTCATTTATTACCCGTGCTGATTATTTATAAATAAATATTTCGATTTATCGCACGAGCAATAAAGGGAGAAGAAAATGAATAAAACACGAGAGAACATCGCGCTAGAACTATTTTCCACACTTATAATGTACTCGATAGGTTTAAATTAATATACGGATATTACCCATGATTTTTTGTTCCTGAGTCCTGGTACCCGGGTATTATTCGAATACCCGGGTACCAGCTACTATCCGTGAATATTAGTATCCGGATAACTACCCGGGTATAGAAACTATCCAATTTGGAGTAGCAGCACTACTCGGATTGCCTCATGCGCTAAGTAAAATAAAATCAAATAAATGAGTTGATAATGAATTTCAGATTTAGTTTTAAAAAAAACCTTTCATTCACACTCATCGACATTTATATATTTCACTACTAGAGGAGGAGTGAAGTGACTTAATGATTGTTGTATCCATGAAGTAAAGAATTATTTTGTGTCTTAAAGCATTTTATTAATCGATAACACACCTCGATATCCAACTTTGGCAGGACCTCATCCTAATGTAAATGTGTTATTTATAATAATAATAATACAAATACGTCGTCGTTAATTCAACCTTTAGATCAGGGAATAATTGTGGCATTTAAAGCTTATTATACTATTCTGAAGAAACTGTGACTCCCAGTTGGAAAAAATTCAGCATAGCGGATTGCATTGTAGATATCGATGCCTCACTGTTGGAGTTGAGGTCAAGCTCTATCAATGCATGTTGGAGGAATTTTTGGCCAGAAGTAGTTGTTAAAGAGGACCATTTCTTCCATTAAATAATATCAACAATTTATGGTTTTAAATGGATGGGGCACTAGTACATTTAATGACACAAGTTGACTTAAAACTTTGAAGTATATTCGAAGGCAGGTTGTGGGGAAATAAAGATCCATGCAAATTGTCCGCAAGATCACAAGACCTAACACCCTTACATTTTTTTATGGGGAAGGGTTAAGGATTGAGTATGCAAAACTATTCCAACAAGTTTGGATGATTTATACGAAGAAATGAGATGAGCTACTACTTCTATGCAACATCGAATTATTGAATGTTTGAATAAAAATGAAACTCGAATCTATTACTAAGCAAACAAAAATTACATTGGCACACAAAAGAAAAATCCCAAGTGCGAAGGTACAGACCACCCAGATTATGTTCACTGAGGTACCCGTAGACTAAAAGATCCGCTAAGACATTGGCTCTTAATTTTTTCTTTTATGGAAATTCGAAATGTTAATATTTTCGGGAATAACAACTTCCAGTTGCGGTTGGAACTCAAAAATTCCAAGGCTATTTTAATAGTTGATAACTTGTGTACAACGCTGCCATTTATTGAAAAAGAAAAAATGATATTTTTGTGTGTTATTACATCTGATTTTTCATTAGGGGATGTCATATGACAGCAGCCTTTATGCTATTCTATAAGATACAAGATAAAAGAGCTGCTTAATAAAAAGAACTGAAACATTATACACAATTTATTTGCCCTTTGGCCTAAATCTATTTTTAAAACAAAATTTAAATATGTATTCAGTTTAAATATTTTAAAATATTGTATGATTTTCACTTATTTTTAAGGCAAACAAAAACACTACTGTAGAATCTATATAATATATGAAGTTACATTAAAAATAAAATTATTACTGTTAAAATTATATAAATATTGAAATCAAATAAGAATATATTATACATATAATAAAAAACATAATAACAACAATTTT
The DNA here is from genome assembly GCA_027574865.2 of Coproporus ventriculus. NCBI lineage: Eukaryota > Metazoa > Arthropoda > Insecta > Coleoptera > Staphylinidae > Coproporus > Coproporus ventriculus. The sequence goes on from JAODAH020028324.1 coordinate 41,176, forward strand.
AAATGAATCCTAAGAAATTTAAATTTAAATTAGTGTTTTAAGTACTGGACTAATATTTACTAAACTTCATTACATATTCTGAGGATCAAAACTTAGTTGAATGACAAAACGGACTCGGACTCCGAATATCAGAAGCAATCATCATAACGTAACTTAAACATAATCACATTTTGAATATTGAAAACAGTGCACGTGCTCTTATATTGCTCTATATTTAGTTTATTAGCTAAAGTTCTTATGGAAGTGTTAACCCTGCTAATAAATGAATGCCTCACTAAAGATGTTATCATCTCCGCAAGTAAGTTTAAAGAGACGAAAGGACACATTTCATGTGCACCAAATATAAAATAGCTCTTTGTGTTACAACATTTCAAAATGTTTCATAAAAGAAAATTTGTAATAATCCATACCTACTTTATAAATATTACAAATTGTATTAAGTTTAAATAAATAATAACTGTGGATATATAGACGAAACATATTGATGGGTAACCCTCAAATTGAGAAAAATTATTTTACTACAGCTTATAAAAGATTCTGGGCCTCCTGCTTTGAAAAGTAAAATGTTGTAAGCTTCACATGAAGGAAAGAACCCTTTGCTTTTATTATAAATTTGTAGAAACCCATTTTGCATGCTACAAAAGGAAGTTTGAAAAGAGGATTTTATCATTTTGAATTTTGTGGGTTACAACTTTTTACTTTTCACCTGTCGATATGGTTACGTTTGTACGTGAAGAGTTGAGGTCAATGAGACGGGCTCTGTAAGAATACTCTATGTTTTCTGAAGATGTAGCTTCCCCACCCTCCCTTTCATCTTTTAAAACAAAGTATAGTTTTATTAGTTTAGAGGGTAAGAAAACTTTCAACTAAGTCATAATGACCTCAACCCCACAAGAAAATGCTCCAGCTCAATATTCTTATGTTTATGTAGATAATATATTACCATTCATGTTATGTTCTAAGTTCTTGTAAGAATAAAATCCCATTTAAACTGTGATAGTGCTCTCATGACTACACCATCATAACAACTCTATTATCATTTAGCTGAATTGATAGTCATTATTGTGGGGTCAGGACAGCACTATCACACTACGTCATTTGACTAGATAGTTGAGAGCAGGGACTAGCCACATTATAGGCGGAAACCGCACAAAGTTTTGCATACATTTGCTTTGAAATACTAAGCATTTATAATGAGTTGCAACTCTCACAGCATTTATTAGTTTGCAAGCAAAGGATAGTTAGCCCATAAGTATAATCAATTTATATAGTTTTTTCTTTATAATATTTAAATTTACATTCTGGACTTATCTTTTATTCAATATATTATATTCGCATTTATTGCCATAAAAAATATTTTTCGCACAATTGCGCAGATGGTGGTTCAAACATTAAACGAAACTTGTAACATTAATTAATAGTATAGTATTATCTATGGTTGAGAGTATTCTATAAAAGCAAGTTAAACTATCACACATACTATCATCATGGGAACAGTGCCTATCATAATCATGTAACAAAACATATATGCACGGAAATATAATCCTCAAAGGGGTAACCGTTTGCAAATATTTTGTCTAATACTATCTAACATACATTGAATAAGTGACTGCAGAAGCACATATGAATAAATATTATAACACTTTGGGTATTTGGAATCGCAAATAAAAAGTGGAGGGCAATATATAAGAAAACTAGAACTTCAATTGTTCTCATTCTCTTTTTAAATGCAATGTATGCACTAGCATCTATAAGCAGTAGGAATTTTAAACATCAGAATTACACACTTGGCTGCAATTTTTACTTTTTGATGCCACTTAATACATACATACATTTTCTGTCTGTTTCTTTTGCTTTTTGAACAATGTGTATATGAATTACGTAAAGTTGTAAATAAAAAGAACTTCGTAGATTGTTGTGGTAAATTGATAAAAATTATCATAATTTGCTAAATATTTGAATTTAGTGAAGAATTTTGTCGCTGATGCTATTTGATTTGTAAATTGTAAATCTTTGTATTAACGAATAACTTTTCAAATGTTAGTGAAACTGGGAATATAAACAACAGTGCATATATATAAAGTCACCTCAAAAATAAAATATGTAAACTTGTCTTGCAAAAAATCCTTAAGTACATAGAACTGGAAAACAAGAGGCCTAGCTGCTTATACATATACAATCACATCAGTAAGCAGTTTTTTTTTTGTGAGCAAAGGCAAATTGTAATTCATGGACTAAAGGTGGACTAAAACTTGGAAGTGGTACCTTATTCTTAACATATAAAAAACCAAACAAAAAATAACCTATAACAACAAACAAAAAATTAATTAAGTGAAAATATTGGTCTTAAAACATTGTTGTTCTAACACACCCACATGTACATAAATCAATCACTGTCATTTGTATTAATTATAATTAAAATTAATGAAAATAAAACAAAAATTGCTTTAATTAAGGGGTAAGAAGAATTTATTAAATTAATCATTTGATTGTTTTCTGATGACATTATATTGTCTGCAAGTTCTTAATTATATCAATACTATTATATATTTTGGGCAATATTTGAAATGTTAATTAAATTAATTCTAATGATTAAAGAGCCAATGGTCAATAGATGATAGTGAACGTATTTTTTATGTAATATTTTCTTTGTTCAATGTAATTGAGTATATTTTATTGAATAATTCATTACTTGTTTAACTATTGATCCAATAAAACTTCTTGAAAATATAAAATGATTAAAATATATATTTAAGAAAAATATATAAGTTGCAAAATATTCTGAATCATCTTGCCAATCAACCCTGTTGATTAAGTGGCTGACTGGCATAAACCTAAGTTCAGTTATTGAATTTTAAATTTCTATGGGTACAAATGTAATTAACTTTTATTAAGAAAATATATAAAAAAAATAATGTAAAAATTATTATTTTTCCTTTATACCTAGAAAAAAAAAACATTACAAGGAATTTGTCTATCTTTAATTATATTATTGCAGTAGAAATCTGAAGACTTCTTATAACTTTTTTAATTAACTCAGTAAGTTCATTAAAAAAATTAAAAATAGATTTAATTAAACATTTTCTTATGAAGCAATTCAATAATTAGAACAGGTCGTGTTATGTATTATCAAGAATGAAAATATAACTTTTAAGATCTTCGAATATATTAATAAGTTATTAATGTGGTATGAGTTATAAGACAAAAATTTAATACAAAAGAAGTATTCATGTATCTAGAAACTGTCATCCGAACCCCCCTAAGCATCATGAAATAATAACTCAGTTAGAAAACATAAAAGTAAACAATGAATCATCAATTATGCTCAAACACAACTGGCACAATGAAAAGCATTTTATTGAGTTATGCAGTATGAGTTTCACAAATATGGCATTTGCAATAAGAATATTTCATACTATTTTTTCTATTTTGCATAAATATAATTTCAATTTTTTATTTGTTATTAAAAGTTTAAACAGAGATTTTTAATTTTAAAAGTTGACAATTTTCAATTTAAATTGTAATTTCTTATAAAATCGTTGAATCTTATGTTCAACATTGCCAATCGCAAAGCATTAAAGTTACTAAAAGCAGTGTTCTAAAGTATTACTTTATAGCACAGCTTTTATCAAAGTTGAGGTGTATAAGATTATTGCTTTGTGTGTTGAAATGTGCATATTATAGAGGTTAATTATCCAACTGTTTTGGGATGTCACTCACTATCTTAGTGTTACTGTTACTATTTTTTAATAAAATAAATGCATAAAAAATTTTCTCAAATGAGTTTCGTAATATATTTTTTTGTAACAAGCAAGAAATATTTAATTACCTAAATCATTTGTTTAAATAATTACATACTATAATTGTACATGTTTATATAACAATTGTTAATATCTTTAAAAAATTTATAATTTCTTATAAAAATTTTAGGAAATAATATTTTTGTAGTAACTGAGGTTGTATTTTGCAAATATATTTTTATAGAAATGTATAACGAAAAAAGGCACTTAGCGAAAAGTAGATATTTGAGGAAGTTATTTTCCAAATTGTCATGTGTGTTATTTTATGTATTTCCAAAGTTGCAAGCAAAAAAAATTTTTAATTAGAGAACCAAAAATGCAGAATAAAAGAAGAATGAGAGTGCCCACCTAATATTTTAGAAAGGGTGCTGATTGAAGGTTTGAAAATTGGGATGTTCAAAATGGTTTACCCCTTCCCTTCCTCTCTTTTTTCTTATACAATCATCTTCGATATAATATGTTCAATACTTTTAGAATATTTATATAATTCTAGAACAAGATTGGATTTTTATTCTTTGGGCCAAACGAGTCTTTCTAAATCCTTGTACTACTTTTTCAAATATCATATTTTCTTTGTATCTCCATTAACTGGGCAATAGTAAGGGGTGATATCCAGTGAGGAGTGGAGTGTGAAATGTACATAATCATTTTCTTATTGTATCAAAAAATTATTATACAAAATGGATGTTATTGTAACAATGCCTCTCATGATGTTTTTAAAATTCTTGCACTCTCCAAAAATTTGTCTTGTATTTCGAAAAATATATTTTCATTAATAAAAGCATTTTGTTAATTCTTTTTGTAATAAATTTAAAAGATCATAACCATATTGTTGTCTCCAAAAATATTCACAAAATTAGGGGACAACCTGCATATTAAAACTTTTTTATGATACAAGAAAAGCTCAGAATCCATAGTTCAATGCATCCTTGTATTTAATATAGATCGAGATGGCAGATGTATAATACGAAGAAAAACATTTATTTTAATTTTGTGGTTGAAATTATCTGGAATACAACTAATAAAAGGTAAAGAATTTCAAAACTCGGAAATGTAAGTGAATGAAAAATTCCACAACACATTTATGTTGATTACTACCACAACCCCTGCAAAGACTTTTTCTGGTAAAGAAATTAGGAATTTTCATTCAGAAAAACATTAATTATTATAACAATGAGACGGACAAGAGGTATTCCATCTAAAATATGGAAAAGATTTGAGTAAGAATGGGGTTATTGATTAATTTGATGCTCCTTTTTGTATTACTCCAAATTTCATTTGAGAATTGATTTCTATGTTTCACATCATGCAAAACACAATTACTTGTTTACTACTTACGTTTCGGTGTTGGTATTAAATTATTAAATTGTCATTGTCAGATTCAATCAAATGGAAGTATCAAATGAGACGAATATTTAATTGATGGTAAATTATAGGGGAGATCGCAAATAAAATATTGTTCTGCATCAAAATCAATCTTAATTGCAATTAATAAATAATTTTGTGAAAAAACACCACTTATTTGAATAAAATTTCAACCGTGTCACATATGTACATAAACTGTTTGAATTGTTTTAAATTCCAGTGTAGCCAACATATGTAAAAAGCAACAAAAAAATCAATATTAAATTAATTATTTATTTAAATATTTTATTGTGTAAATTTTTAGGTTCCAAAGGTCCGGGATATATATAAGATGATTTAAGATCATTTTAAGAACATTTGTAAAATTCAGCAATTAAAAAAGATTTCAGAAGAGGTTTCTAGAAAATTCAGTATCACTTCTATTATTGCTCAGATAATATACCAGTTAAAGTAATTTCATAAAAAATGATCAACATCAAAATAAAATATATGCACCTCCTCACTGGGGAGTTAAATAGAAAAATGATATAGTTTATAAAATAATTGTAAAACATTACATGATAGTAGAACTAATTTGGTACAAAAAACTCAATAAGACAACTAACCTATTGTCATCCTATTCTTAGATACAGTGGTGTTTCTTCACTTTTTTATATCTTCAAAGACAATTTGGTGTGCTTTTGCAAGTTACATAATTATAAAGCTGAGGGAGTTACCTAGATTGTGACATTTGCTTGGAATTGTGATTCAAAGTTTATGAAAATCAGTTTTGTTAAAATTAAGAGAACAGTCTTCATGCTGACCGACAAAATAGATTCCAGATAACTGGGAGGTGATTTTGCATCTTCAGGGACCTCCTACAAGAATCTAAAACAATTTACATATATTCAATCAAATATTATTAGTCACAAAAGTTCCACAACTCTCTAAAACTACAATAATTGCAAAAATGCATAAGAAAATTGACTTTGAACACTATAAATTAAAAATTTTTAAAAAAATTTGTTTAGTGAAAATTTTTATTTGTCTGGGTGACAGGAAGCATTTTACATAATATAATCGAATTTCAAAAATCTTCTTTAGTTTGATCAACAGAGGCGTGTGCCAGAAGGACATTGAATTGATTACAATTGGGTTTTAAGATTATGTCAAAAAACGAAACTCTATGAAAGCAAACAAGCACAAGTGAATCTCTAAACAGTAGAAATAGAATAGGTAATTTATGCAGTTTTCTTGTTCAAGTTAGATCCACTATTAGTAACTACTTAAGCAAACGAAAGATTTTGTTAGGTAGCCTGAATTTAGAATTAATATACAATAATGTCCTTTCTATAATGAAACTTTAAGATATATTTTAGTAAAAGTCAATTACTATCATAATGATAGGTGTAGTAAAAAGAAATCCATTATCGAAAATGTTTATAAAATCATGGATATCGTCAAGTTCGACCGTCATGTAAGCACTGTTTCGATTGCCCAGGAGTCAAACATTGCACAAAAAACCGTTTGGAACCATTTGTATACGGTTGGATACAAAAAGAAGCTCAATGTATGGGTGCCGCATGAAACGCAGAAAAATCTCATGGACTGAATTTCCATCTATGAATCACAACAAAAAATTTCTGAAACAGATGGTGACTCGTGATGAAAAGTAGATCCTTACGACAACGACACGCGGAAACGGTCGAATCGCGGTGAGCTGAACAAACATTGGCTAAGTCAGGATTGAAGTCCAGGAAGATTTTACTTTGCTTTGTGAGATTGGCAGGGAATCATCTACTATGAGCTGCTCCCCTATGGCAGAACTCTTAATTTGGACCTGTACTGTCAACAATTGCTGAAGGAAGCATTTGCCAAGAAATGGCCACCGTCAGCCAAAAGGAAAGGAATTGTGTTCCATCAGGACAACACAAAACCACACACATTGATAGTGACTCGCCAAAATCTCTGTGAGCTTGGTTGGGAGGTTCTTATGCATCCACCTTATAGTCTAGACCTGGCACCAAGTGATTACCACCTGTTCCTGTCCATGGCAAACGATTTTGCTGGTCAAAAATTTGATTCGAGAGGCTTGTGAAAGTACACTGCCCCAGTTTTTTTGTCAATAGGGACAAGTGCTTTTGTCAGAAAGGCATAATGGAATTACCTTCAAAATAGCAACAAATTATCGAACAATACGGCGCATATTTCACCCATTTCGGATTATTGTAACTATGATAAATAAAGACTTCAATTTCATCCAAAAATAATGGATTTTTTTCTACTACACCTTATATAATGTTAACTGCATTGAAAGCACATTTAAATTCAAGTTTCATTATGAAACGGACCATTCTCAAATTCTATTTTGAATTGAAATTTAAAATAAACAACTGTTATCATTATTCTTCATCGGAACTACAGTTCAGAACAAAATTGGTTGAGAACAACTTTATGGTTCAAAATTGGATATAAATATAACTTTCATTACTTTATTTTCTCAAACAAAAATAATTAGCACCATATTTGTATGAATTTTTAAGGAAAATTCTAATATTTTCTTATTTCCTGATTCAAGCATTTTCGTTATATCCAATGACTTTTAGTTATGTAGTGTTATGTTTGTTTTTTACACCAACTATTTGTATTATGAATGTGTGTGTTAAATTTCTGTTAAATGCAATGATTTCAAAAAGCATTAAATTTAACTTTATTATAAATATAAACTAATAAAAGAAGTCGTAAAGTGGTTCATGGAAACAAGATGTTGCTATCAAATATGGCATTATTCTTAATATACTGGTTACAATATATTTTTTTTTTTTTAGTAAACTATAAATTTGAAAATAATGGATACATTATGTAGATCCATTTTTATTGATTACAATTATCTTTGTCGTTAATATGATCATTTTCTGTTACTAAATTAGCTAGATGAAAATCATAACCTAAAAGACTTTGAACCCAAATTTTTTAATAACTTAAATTCTTGATAAGTTTGAATTTCTTTTTGTGCAAGTCATGGTTTGAGTTATCAAAATTTAACAGTATATTTAAAGCTTATTAGTATTGATTTTTTTTTGTTAGAATCAATGAGGAATATATTCTATCTCGAATGGCTGACACCATAATAAAATTTACTACGATAAAATTCTTGTTAACGCCATTTTTAGAAAGAGCATACCTGATCAAATCTTTAGTATTAAAATTAAGTTTTGGATGAAATAATATGTAATGTTCGTTGGTTTAATAATAGTATATCAATTGTACCTGGCAAAAATGATTTAAGAACACAAAGAAATCTTGTAACACACAAAAGAAAAAATTGTAAATAATATCAGCTGTGAAACAAGATAATGATGGCTTAATTTTATAAACTGAATATTTTTATTTCTGTACACATTAGACTGAATATATGGTAACCAAATCATGTTGTTCTAACAGCTGATTTTGATGTGGTGTCAAAGTTTTTCGGATGGAGATTGATTCTGTATTTTAATTATTCTTTCCAATTGTATTTTTAGGATAGTTTTTTTGCTATTCTCAAGATAAAACATTTAAATTTTCCAATCCTACTCAAGTGAAGGAAATTGATTTATAAATGATTAAATTAAAATTATGTTTGTGAAAACAAAACTAACCTCATTTTGGAAATAATTTCAGTTGTAATTCGGAACTGTATCATTCTATTGTATCGTACACTAGCAACTAATAAATGTCTTTTTTGACATATACTTTTCAGTAAAATATAAGTTATAAAACAAAAAAAAATAGTTATAATAATTAAATTGATTTACTACACAAAGTAAGAAAATAACTTGTGCATGAGTAAAAAAAATGTTGCTTATTACCTTGAAATGGAATCTATTTTTTATGTAGTTCCTGGGCCTCCTCTCTTCCTATCTAAATAGAAAGTGAAGCACCCACAACAATTCAAATTGAATGATCTTAATACAAATTGTAATAATTAGTGCAAATTGCTAAGAATAAAGCACAGAATCAAAATGCAATACACATAACAATCTACACTAAACTTCATTTTACAGATGTTTACTGTGTGACGCCGTTGCCAATTTTATCAAATACTCCCATACAAGGATTTTTTTTATAATTTGAAAAACTTAAATTCCTTTTATTTATATCCGAATAATATTAATCAAATTTAAAAATTAAAAAAGGAGCATAATTCGTATAGAAAATTTACCGAATCGAAAAAATTCTAACGTTTATAAAAATGAAATCGTCAGTAAGATAAAGATAATTAAAAAATGAATCGATAATTTTAGTTTATTTAATATATATATTATATATTGAAAATAAATTTATGAAAATTAAGGTGGAAGATGTATTGTTTGGTGGGTGTTTATGTAAAAACACTGCGGCAACATTGGTGCTGATTATTACTCTAGAAATAAATAGTGGAATGGGGGTAGATATCTTACCTATGCAACGCATCATACTTCTGGGACGGATAAATAAAATGTATTTCTTATTTAAATCGTTTCAGTTTTGGATAAATTACGATATATTTTACACTGGCCTGTCAACAGATGAGAAAAGATGGTTAACAAAAAGTCCGACTCACACGAACCGAAGGTGACTGTCCCTATTCTCGGATGCTCTCGCGAAATCAAATGCAATTCACTTTTACTGTAACTTTTTGTGTTTGTCGAGAGATAATTTGGAAATGAACGGGATATTACCGAATTTTCATTTTATTTTCGTTGTACATTTGAGTTTATTTTTAATTTCATTCTTCTTTAGATCAGACACAAACTTTGATACTACACAATTGCTTGTTTCTTTGATGGTGACATCTGTAGTTGGTTTAATGTAATTATTGAATTATAGTCAGAACTGGAACTAAATATCGTATATTATGAAATTCATCTAGTCATTTGCAGATATCGTTTAAAAAAGTAGATGTATACTAAAGAAATAGAGCACTACCCTAATTTGTCTGAGATGTACTAATATTATGAAAATTAAAAATAAGTCGAAAATTTGGATGGTAATGAGTGGAAGTGAGATGTAACGATAGTACTGTATGTGTTAAAAAGAGATTGAATACGAGCATTTTTGAAATTTCTTAGATTTTTTATTAAAACCTTTCGTTTTGGGATGATGAATCCTAATTTCAACTTTACTCCTCGTAAACATTCAAAATTTTAAGAAAACTGTGATAATAACTTTTTCTTCAAAAACATTATCTATACACGAAAACAAGCTAGAATAAATTCCTTACAAATTGACTATGTAATTTTCTTTTTCCTTTGAACGGTTTATGCGCGTTGAAATTTCAAGAATATCCGATTTATTGGCTAAGCCAAGAACTCCATCATTTTAGTGGCGAAACTTATTTCATTTGACTTTCAAATTATCCATAGAATGCTTGTTGGGTTTTTCTTATTCTGCAATCTATATCTTTTCTATGCGTCAAACTAGCAAAAAAAATATATGTAACAATGAAATGTACAATAGCTAGAAAATTCAGTGAATAAATCTGAGTTCAAAGAAAAACTCCAACTTAAGATGTCAAACTGCAATTATGAAGAAGATGTGGACCTCCAATGGGGAAAATACAAAGGAATTACCAAAGAAACAACCAAAGAAATAGTAGAACTTAAAACAAACATAAAACACACAAAGATTAGATGGTTTAAGAAGCATGGATAAAAATAGAAAACGCAAAAGAAATAAAGCAGAAAATATTAAGTACTAAAAGTCTTGAAGAAAGAAAGAGGTTAGAAAAAGCATACAAGAGACGAGATAAGGATGTGAAATGTTGTACAAAAATCGGCCAACTGCTTATAAAAGCTGCAGCAGCAAATAAACAAGATAATAAAACGTTGTACGACATAACTAAAATCTTGGCTAGATAGAACATACATACTTTTTCAGTAGAAGTTAAATCAGCAAGAAAGATAGATGCTTCCATTTAAAATGTTGAAAAACCATAATTTAAAAAGTGGAAATATAAAAAAAAGTAAAAACAATCTAAAAAATATTAATTATAAGATCTACTCATTGTTTTCGCTCCTTATATTACCGTAAAATTGTATTATCTTTGAACGTGTTCAGAAGTAATTTTTTTTGTTCAGCTTCGGTTTTTCGTTCCAACAAATATAACGGTTTTTTCAGGTTTTAGTTCAGGCTTTATATAAGTTTTGGTCTACGGATTTTTATTGGAAAAAGTTTGGGAACGATAAGCCCAAAATCAGTTGTTTTGCCTTAGCAACTTTTTCATTTAAACTTTAAATCAAATTTCTGAATTATACTTACTGCTAGGGAACATTCATAGAATACTCAGCTATAAGTAACATTTCCTGGAAGATGTGTAGTCGCGGTTCCATTGGCTTATATGGACAAATCAATCTTTGGTACAATATTGTCTGTTCACTCAGATATCACAATGTTCTTTACAATTCAATTAAAACATCCACATATTGGCTACATTTGTCATAACAGCAATTCACTTTAAATCTAACCAACTTCAATATGTCTGCCTTTAACATCTATCGACGACTCTAACTAGCAGTTGATGTTTTCTGTGCAGCCAATGTTGCCAGACTTGGCGATTTATTGCAATATTGGCTAGTCGTTATTGTGATATCGAAATAAAATTCTGGCTCCTGGCAAATCAGCGCTTTGTAGAAATACAAATATGTTTGGATTTAAAATGGTAAGAATATACGATAAAAAAATAAACGTATTTAGCATTGCTCTAAGATTTTTGCTGTGATGCTGCACCATTGTTGCCGTCGATAATCCCTTCGGGTGAATTTGCATTCTTTGCTTGCGTTGGCATTACAACAATGAAGTCCATAGTCCGTTGCAATCAAATGAGATTGCATTCAATGGGATATTTCTCTTTTTGGCTTTTGCATTGCAATGCTTGCAACTTGAAAACCTACAACCAAAAGCTGCGAATCTTTATTTTCGTGGTATAATTAATAGGAAAACCTAAAAAAAGCTAGCCGCCATTTTAAAAATGAATTGCCATCAGAAGCGTAAGCTAACATTTCGTTGGCGATCAACATCTATGCCAAATAATAAACTTTGTTTTGTAGTTGAGGAATAATTGCAGAATTGTTAATAGATCTTGCCATTAATGATGGAAAAATTGCTTTTGGGGCAATTGTTGCATACCTTTAAATTTTTTTCTTTTGTATTTTCCACTTTTTTTAGTTTTAGTGAATTGGTTTTAACTTTTAATTTCTTGAAAACCGTTTCAGTAACTTTGAAATGAATTATTAACGTCTAGTATTTGATTTTCTTATTAATTATTTTTTATTATGTCAAATTGCACAATACAGATCAGGTTATCTATCATTCATGTTAACCTTTATGTCATTTACTACTTCTGTTGCAAGTGGATTAATGTCTTTACCTTTATTTTCAATTTGTGATGAGTTTAAAGGATCACTAAAATTTAGTTTAATTGGTGATACACTAGAGGTGTGTCTAAAATATTCAGACACTACCGTTTTGTGTCAGTACTATTATGAAAACATCAAAAACATTCTTTATTTACTACTTAAAAATACAGGTATACAAAAAAAATCACTGCAAAAAAAACTATTTAGATGGTAGGATTCCCCTTAAATTTTTTTAGTCTTATCTGGTGCTCTATTACTTATTCTGATAGGTTTGATTCAAAAGACAAAACTTTGTAAACCATCTTTTATTTATATAAAGTTTAGGTGGTAATGACATTTATTATTTGTAAATTGTTATACAGTACATAATATTTAAATTAAAAATGTTATTGTTACATGCGAATTTCTTTTATTCAAATTTGCTTCATTTTACGAAAATTTATACAAACATAGCAGGAGCCTTGGTTATGGGTTAAACAAGCAAGAAAGGAAAAATTTGTTCTTTCAAAGGAAAGAAGCAGATATTTTAAGTAAATGGGTTTTTGGAGAATCTGAGAATTTATAACGGAGAGGACAAAAAGGTGGCACATCTTGCTTCTACCGGTCTCCCAACTCTATTTCAGGAAATTTTGGCCCAGGACATCAGGATGTCCTGGACCAAAATTCTTGTTCTGATAATGTTAATAATTTTGTAACGCCACCTACAATTTCTTCTTGTAGGTCTTCACGACCCTGGGTTTACTCAGAAGTGATAGACAGAGTTCAATAATTTGCTTTTGCCTCGGGCGCCACAACCTTTAATCAAAAGTGGAATGAAACAAGTGAAATTTGTCTACAAAAATTCTTTATCTTTATTTAATAAATTAAAATTATTTCACTAACAGAAAATTAATCACAAATTAGACCTCTCTATATTATCATTGAAATATTGATACATTTGTAGAAAAAAGTGCATATAGTATTCGGCAAGAGTTAATTAGCTACGGAGAGAAAACAAGATTTGTGAAAATACAATATAGAAAATAAATTGTTAAAAGTAGGTAGTTAAAAGAATTAGAAAAAGACAATCTTTTAAAAACAAATTTTTGAAACAGAAGAAAGAGGCCTGGAATATGGGGAATTCTAATAATAAGTGAAGTAACAGAAATAGATCCATGGGCAATACATGTCCAAAGTTTAATCATCCCATTCCTTTCATTAAAAACATCCGTAACAATAAAGACAAAGCTTGGAAAAGAAAACCTCCTACACAGCTTGATTCCCCACAAGAACGATTCTGCCAATCCAGAACAAATTTCAGCACTAAATTAAATAACCTCCTTCCTACAATCTCAGTAATTAACTTAAAAATTTCATCCGCACATAGTCAGAAAAGAAACTTGGTTCTCTCCATTCTCGTCCCGTCCAAAAGCTTAGTCAGGGCCACTTGTTCGGTTAAGATCTGATTTCCTACGAACGATCATTATCAAAACATTGCACTAACGGTCAGAGCGATAGAAACGGTGTAAACTTATCAAATGTATTTACAGCGTGCGTTGCAGCAATACATAAACCCGGATCGTTTCAACATCGGAGAATGGTCCTTTTATCCGCAATTATTAAAAAAGAATATATATTAAGAAGTGGTTTTCTTAATTTTTAATATTAATAAAAGTTGTAAAATTCTGAAAAATTTCAATACATGAAAAAAAATTAAATCTGATTTAGGGATCTCTAAAATTCATTTTTATGCATTTATATGTCAAATCGTCTGTTGAAAAATAAATTATTTACTTTACATAGGATGACAAAAAGGAAGAAAATCACAAAATAAAAATAAACACAGGTCTCTTAAATTAAAATTTATTGTATTATATTTACATGACGTATTAACTATCCAGCACCAAATATTAAAATTAATAAAATTAGGCTAAAACCAACAAGTCATATTTAAGACCATAGAAATAGTTGCAAAATTTCGTGATGCAGCTTCTTATTTTTTGATTTAATGTTCTTGTATAATCTTTCTTATCCCCAAACAAAATAATATCCTATTATACATATTTGTTCAATGTATTTTCAAATTACAGCTATTCAACCGATAATGCACTAAATAATCTATAAAATAATATTTTTGGTGTTAATGTTGGGTCTTTTTATATGCTATATTATGATTTCAGAAAAATAAATTTCTTAGTAATAGGCAACTTTTTGAACACTTTCAATATCACAGTTCTGATTTAAATGTTATTTTTTGTACTTATTTTATTTCCAATTACTAATATTTATGACTTTATCTTTATCACTTGTTGGCTATTTTTACAGAAAAGGATAAACTGTACTCTTAGCGCAGAACTATTCTATGTCCAAAAATTATAATTTTCATATTTTCAGTCTATACCGTGCAGAAGAGAAAGGTCTTTTTGATGCAGTAGTCCTTCATAGGGAAGACAGACCAATTACGTGAACATGGACTAATTTTGCAACAAGAAAAGCTTTCTTATCTTCAAATGATTATTTGTGTTTTATTTAAAAAAAATTATTGTTGTTCATTTTATACATTTACAAAAAAATTTTTCAATGTTTAAAAGAAAAGCAATAAACTTTTAAAATTTCAGAAATAAAATCATAATTTCTATGAAATCAATAAATGTAAAGGGAAGGGTAGTCCTTTTTGTCTATAAATAGACTGTATGTAATTCTAAAATTAAAAAAAGTGGACACCCAAATTCGACTACCCTGTACATATATAAAAATACTAAAACCTAATTCATATTTCATAAAACTAGTTGTACCCTTTCAGACCCATCTCACATTATAATGCTCACTTATTTTTTATTTCAATATTTAATTTACAGTATTAGGGTATTAGTATCTATAATGGTAACTATAAATGCTTTGTGCATATTCTCCATAAGGGAAATAAAAAAACAATTACTTATATTTTGAGTAATTATACACCAAATAGATTTGCAACACAAAAGCATTCTTATTTATTGAATAAAATAAAGGTCTGACAAGGTAATAATTTAAAATAATAAAAAGTTGCGTTTAGATTATGCAAAACTGTTTCACAAGGCATTACGCATTAAAAAACTGTTTTGCAAAAGAGGTCATATTTACACTTGCACTGTGAATATGCATATACATTTAGTCATTTTTAGTTATTTATATACATATTCACTTTCTGTTCTAGTTAATTGAAGAAAAAAACAAAAAACAAATTCTAAAAAAGCTAATAATTTACAAAGAGCCAGTGAAAGCACATGGTGCTGAAAAGAATCAGCCTGCAACTTTTGTGACTTCTTACGGCTACATGAATCACTCGATTTTGATAAACTTTGTTATCAATCGGTTGGTAGAACTGATATAAAAGTCTGTTTCGTTGAGAACGCAAATATTGTTATCTAGAAGTAATGTTAGACATGTGACATTTGAGCATTCACCAAATGGGTAGGTAAGGCTGTAGAGGTCCACTGCTTCTAAATAACAACATTTGGGCTCTCAAGAAACAAACTTTTTTAAGAGTTCCACCAATCACCTGATAATAAGATTTTTAAAGCAATCCATGTAGCCGTAAGAAGTCACAAAAGTTGTGGGCTAATTCCTTTCGGCACCATTGTTTTTCACTGGTCCTCCGTCTATAATTTGCAATTGTTATTAAGCAATTTCCCACTAATTGTAAACAGTTAAAATGTCATTTGTTTTGTAAAAGACTAGATGTTCAGGTTATGTACGGACCACATCTGTTCACTGGTTTCAAATATGAAGTCCACATCTTTACATAAATGTTAAAATTTAGTTAAAAAATAAGTTAAAACTATTTATAAAAAGTTATAGTACTATTAATTTATTATTACAGAATCACCTTTCAGGTGCCTGTGACAATAGTCTCGCCCTGCGATTGGAGTTGCTTTGCATGGCTTTCCTAATCTAGTAATAGCCTTACAAAATACTCTTGTTGAATTATTTAGTACGGAAGGTGTTCGACTCCTCGATCGACTTTCATAATATCCACTCCGGGATAATGGAGGAGTTGGTGAAGATATGTATTCTGGTTCCTGATAAGTATAATCTTCTGGTATAGTTTCCTCATGAATTGCTGTACTTTGAGTAGGTGTTATAACTATGCTGTTTTGTGTAACTTCTTCTTGCAATTGTATTTGTGTACGTTTGGATATATAAAAATAATTATATCCATTTATCAAAAGAGTTTGTACTGTAATGAAAATAGTAAGATATGCACCCAAGACAACAGCATTAACTGCATGGTCTAATTCATATAAGGCCAATGCAAGATTAATAGGTATTAAAATTATTACTGCTAAACGTGTTGAGGTGCGAGTTCCCAAAAAGGCACATGCTATCATGGCAATAAGGAGAAATGCAAAATGCCAAATGACAAGATACAAGCGCTCAACTGCATCATCTGTGCCACCAAGCGCTTGTGTTAACCAATTTAATCGTTCCTCTAGGGCTTGTTTGGTTCCTCCCACTAAAGATACTAGAGAATGAACCGTATTATTCACTTCAGATAGTTGTTTAATTGTTGCCTCATACTGCTGGCGAGCAATTTGACTTTGTTTGAATAATAATTGTGTTGAATCCTCTGAAAGCAAAAAAAAAGTATTTTTTTTGTGGGTTAAGTTAATGCTACACATACACAATAGTTCTTAAATGTCAACATAGTTTGACGTAAAGTAAACATGTCATATCTTGGTGCACAAAGTTCAAAATACATCATATTTTGCTAATTAGTTAACATAATTGGGCAGTGAACATAATTTATTTGAGTAAGAAATATTGTTCACCATGAAATCCTAATTTTTTAGGGTAAAAGGAAGGTTATTACAAAGTCGGCATGGGTATACCTTTAAAATAAAATCATTTATATCCTGGCACGTCTCACGATATGTTTTTTGTTGTAACTCTCATGTGTGTATTTTTTAACTAAAAATTGATGCTC
Organism: Coproporus ventriculus; assembly: GCA_027574865.2. Classification (NCBI taxonomy): domain Eukaryota; kingdom Metazoa; phylum Arthropoda; class Insecta; order Coleoptera; family Staphylinidae; genus Coproporus; species Coproporus ventriculus. The sequence goes on from JAODAH020028324.1 coordinate 58,644, forward strand.
ATCAGTAGAAGATTACTTCGTTATTAAAAGTTAATGAATTCGTAATGATCCCATCCGAAATTTGAATGCAAGACTCTGTGTATGTAAGGCAAAAATATTGGACCACAAGACCGGCTCATCTTTAATATGGATATTAAGCAAATTTATGTGTCAAAAATTATATCCCAATAAAAAATGTAGAAGTCTAAGAATAACTTAAATCCATGATATAAATATTAGTTTGGAAAAATGCATAATAGAGCTATTATGCCTCTTTTAAAAAATTTTGATTGAATGCAAATAATAAAACATTTAAACTTTTTTAATAAATATTTTTTCTTGTAATAAACATATCTAAACTCACCAATTTTCTGAAAAATGGCTTGAGCTTTCTCTTGAATTGAAATGAGATCTTGTAATAGCTCCTTGTGATTAAGATTGGTTTCTTTCACTTGATCCTCAATTTGTTGAGATGCTTGAGTCAGCTTCATCTGTACTTGTTGGGTCATTTCAGCAAGTTGGTTTTGACTATCAATAATCAATTGCTTTTCATCCCCAAGTCTTTTAATATTATCTTCTAATGTTAATTGTCCATGCAGCTGGGCTTTCATTAAATCTTCCTGCTGTTGCACCAATTCTGCCTGTCCTGAAATGTAATATGTATAATATCAGTACAACCAAAAATAGAGGTTTAAATTAAAAATTGCCGACATGTTAAAAACTTATGCGACTTATGAATTACAAAGATATAAAGAACTAACCTTTAAATAAATGATTTCAAAAATCTTCTAAATTTCACATAAATTTACAATACATGTAATTGTCGTATGTTACTTAACCTTACTTCGCTTTGCACATACAAATATGTGTTTAGTTAGTTGTCAAGAAATTTAAAACAGATATTGTCTTGAAAGTAGTACAATATTTTTTATATATAAGATAATTTTACATTGGCTTCCGAAATGCAGAAATATTTGCGACAGTCAAATTTTAAACGTTTCACACAACAATCACCAGTTTTGAGCAGCAAAACGGAACACATGGGAAATTAAACTGTCAGTAATCCAAATTAACAAATAATATTAAACAAAAGTTAACTTGTTATTTTGATTATAAAAATTTCACTTACCTTGTGTTACAGTATGTAAAGTTTCCCTTGCAACATCCCGAACATTCTCCTGATCTTCCTTCATCTCCTCCAAAGTTTTCAACTGGTTTCTTGCTGCATGCATCAGTTTATTAACTGTATGCTCAGTTAAACCACGAAACTGAATTTGACGAATAGAGTAGCACACAGCGTTTGCTCGATTACTCATTAAATGATAACTATTCCAAGCAATTGCATCCATTCCCGAGGTGCACTCTTTTATACTCATTTGTTCTGTACAAGGATAAATCTGGCGACCTTCCACATACGATTGACAATTAAGCAAAGCAACTGCCAATTTGGATATTTCTTCATCGTTCATTCTTTGACAATCAGAACGTAGCTTTAAAACAACCTAAAAAGAAAATGATTTTGAAATGTAGGAGTTCAGTAATTTCATCACAATAAGAAACCAATTGGTGTTTAGTGTATTTATGAACTATTCTTTGCATGTGTTCTAATCATTGCAATGTTATGATTGTTGGTTAGAATCTTAAACGCTTGTGTTGTAAATAAACCAAAAGATTTGATTGATGCTTGTTTAGTTTATATTCTCATAAGCAAAATGTTTGTATAATTACTTTTACATATAATGTATTTAGTGTTATTGAATCGTTTTACGCAATCGTCATGCTTACCCGATGTGTGCAAGAGTCCAAATCGGACACAGCGACTCCAGTTAATTCAATAGCATGTGCAATAAACTTCTCATCAGCTTCGGAGACCTCATAAGGTACTGTTGTTTGGAACCCTTCTTGTAAATCAGTTGCTTCTTCTTGCTTCCAACCGAGGTAACTTCCAACATTTTGAAAATAATCAATGAAAGTGGCACCTGTTTCGTTTGAAATTAAAATAAATAAATAAATTATCACAGATTTTAAAAGCATTTTAGGCTTCTGTTATATTTTTACATCAAAAACCGTTGACGGATTTTGAAACTTTTGCGCAATATAACTATGCAATGTTGTGTCATTTACAAAAATCAAAAGTTGGATTTATTATAATAGAAATATTAATTTATAAATGTTATTCCTCACAAATTTTTATCGTTTAGTAAATAATTACATGTACATAACCAAGTATTTATCAGTCCTTTTGTAGAAATATAATAACATTAATGTTTCAATTTGGCAACGTTGCAATAAAAGCAGGTGTTAGAATATATTGCAACCAATTTAGCGCGTCTATAAAATTAAAATTGATTTCAAATAATAATTCTTCCTATCTTGATAAATTAAACTCACTCTCGTTTTATTAACCAACTTAAGGTAATCCTGCAGTTTATCCCATCCACATTAACAATCCAGTAAACTTACGGAAACGCTTGAGTTTATATTTATTTGATTGAAATTATTATTTGTCCATATTTTTTTTAAATAAATATTATGATTTTACTGGACCTTGAAGAGTTTATCTTATACAGTGAAAAATATTAATTGCATTTTTGTAAAGGGGATCCTTCTACCCGCTTTACCTTTTTAGAACTTTATGGAAGTTCTAAAAACAGATTTTAAAAGTAAGAGTAATTTCAAGTAAATATCTTTTTTCTTTCTAAAATAAAAAATTATGTTTAAAACTTAAATTTTTAAAAACTTCTATTTAGTTCATTGCATTTTTAAGAAATTTCATCTGGTATTTTCTGACAATTTTTCTGAATAAAAAGGAACTCAAAAAATCCACAATGAATCTGTACATTTGGTTGCCTAACTAAATCGTTATAATAAATGTTTTCTTTGATTTCTTTTGTAAGTGATTTTTTATATTACAAACTTGTTACTTAAGTTTTCGCAAAAATCTTCAATACAATTTTAAAAAGAATATAATTTTCTTTAAGTTTTCACTAGGTCCTCATTCCCCCTAAATACGGTCCAAAATGTAGGCCAAGGTCAATTTTCAAGGACGACGTTGTCAAATTTTATAAACAAACATTTTCAGATGTATTTTTAACCTAAAACTTTCTGGAAAATGAGGGAAACTTTTATTTTTCCAGACCTGGAAAAATTACTGTAAGTTAATTGTATATAATGAGTCACTTTTTATAGTTTATACTTCTAGGGAAAGTAATGGGGCTGAACCAAATGATAAAATTGTTGTTGTTTCCGTCATTGGAAAATCTGCTTTGAATTCAAATGGTCTTAAATTGAAGACACTGGGACGTATGTTTACATCATCTGTGCACAGAACCAATGAGGTAGGTTGGTAAAAATATTACAGGTAAAAGTTAGATATCCGAAACATCACATTTAACTTAAAATTAATGTGTTGAGGTTATAGAAACTCAAGAAGTTGTACCACAGGAGAATCTCGATAATTCCTATCCCGATAAGTATATCCTTGTAATTAATATCAAGTTGCCAGTCCTCTCGGTATTTTGTAAAAAGCAATGCATTGTGGTCACTCAGTAATTCGTATTTATTCCAATGTTAATAAATGTCTTACAGTTCGTAATGAAAAGTTTTGTTAATTTGTATTATTTATTGTGTGCTATAAATAAAATGTTTATTAACATTATTTTGTTTCCTCATTTTTTAATGATCACACCGACACTATATTCATATTTTTTCTTTTTTACCTGCGGTTATTTGTAATCCCACTAATTTGAAAGTCTCGATAATTCGTATTTAACCCTCGGTCAGATTGAGATAAGAATTATCGGGATTCCACTGTATTGAATAAGGATAAACTTTCCTTCTTAGAAGAGTATGGATGTAAAAACTGTTTGTGCTTCAAACCTTTCTGAATCATTAAAAACAATTTAAAATAGTCTTTAGATTTTACATATTAAATTTTGGTTTGTAAAATCAAAAATCATGATCTTAATAAACCTATAAATCTACTCTCTTTTTCTAGTGTTCAATTGAAGGTTACTATGATGAAGAAAATCAAATCATTTACCTCCATGTTCATAGTTTATTGGATACGGATAACTTCATGATGCATTACGAATCACTCAAAAAAAGTTGCATGGAAAATCAATATTGCAAAGATTTTCTTGGTATTTATGATGAAGTTAGAAGCTCGTTTGCCCGTGCTCTGTTTACTTTATTTTACTGCAGCCACATTGTAATACTTTCTCATCCAGGTCATACATTTGATGTAAATTACATTCATTACTTTAAAGCTCTTGAAGCAATGGATCAGAAATTATTGGAACAACTTTCCTCAGCACTGAGAGATGTAAAGTGTTTAAGTGAGGAATGGATAACTGCAGGACGACCAGCAACTCCTAGGGTCATTTTCTATTTTGAACGATGTCCAAAAAATATATCAAATATTAAAAAATTTGAACATAATGTAGAAGATAAGATCTATCAGATTTTAAGGAAGACACAAATAATAAGTAACAATAGGTAATTGTACTTTCAATTAATTAATAACTTCTATAAACTCAGTTCCTTTATTGCTTCATGAGATATGTTTAATCAACGAAATTGGTTTCTAGAATGTGGTCCTTATTTGCAATTCCTTTAAATGAGGAGTTTGTATTCATTTCAAGTGAAGGTGCATCTGATCCTTTAGAAAACGCTGTTAATGGACTCATTAAAGGATGCCAACCTGGAGGAGCTATTCAAATTGAAGCTCCTTTCTGTAATACATCAAATAAACCACGTAATTTTCAAAGATTTTTGAGACAGCATGTAAGACAAGCTCGTATTAAAGGTTTTGATGAAGTAAATGCACATTTTGAGGTTTGTTCAATCTTAAATTCTATTTTTACTTTTTATTTTTTTGCATTCTAGCTTCCTTCATTAACACATTGGGTGGAAGCATCCAAAGCAATATATTTGATGGTAGAAACTCAGAAATTAATAAATGAGCTCTGTACCGAAACACGTTTTTCTGAACAACGATGCTTGAAAGTGTTACCAATGGCAACTGCAAGGTATCAAGACACATTGATTGGAAGATATACAACATCGGTTCATGAAACACGTTTTGGATATGCTTTATCTTTATTTAATGCACAAGCAAGAGGGCCTATGTTCCAAAAGTACAGAGATCAGTTATTGTTAGATTGTCAGGCATTTTGGAAAGCAGGTCGACAGTTGTGTGAAGTACCTTCTCTTACAGGAAACCCATGCACTTTAGTTAGAGATCATCCAGCTGATCAAGAACATTCTAGTGGTGTAAAGTATATTGCAGTATGCGACTGTGGAAGAAAGCAAGGTTCCCGAATTGATCCGTATAATGCTCGTGAAGCAAATTATATATTCTACCATGAATTATCAAAAGAATGTGGATGTGCTAAGAATGATCGAATCAAATTTCCAACATTTAAACCGTCCACTAATGATTTTAAAGCTGCTGTGTTAGACGCAGATGAAACGCTTTCTCTTTCTGATAAAAGTAATGAATTTATCCCAGATGAAAGAATATTATTACGACAACCTAGTACAACAGAATATTTACCTGGAATGTTAACAACTACATCACCATCTGGATTACTTCCCGAGTATCCCAGTTGGGCTTTGGTTTGTTTAGGACCTAGTTCCCTTTATAGCCATAATTTGGGGCTATCTGAAAACCATCACCCTGGATTTTGGTCTTCAACAAATTATTTACTTCCGTGGGATGTACCTGTTTATGTGAAAGCAACACATCATGTTAGTTTGGAAGAATCATTAGAACTTGGGAAATGGAATCCGAAGCGTCGAGAAATTAAACCTACAAAATGGGTCCCACTATTTGCTGTAAAATTATTCATTGGATTTGAATATGAATGTCCAAGGGGACATAGGTGAGTTTTTTTTTCTTAATTTAACAAATTCTTTACAATGTTAGGGCATTAGCACCAATTTTATAAATTAATATTTTTTTCTGAAATCCATAAAATATATGAAATCCTTTGTAATAAAAACCCGAAATCAGAATTAAAATGTCATTTTACAAACAATTTGGTGTGTTACTGGTAGATACAACCACATGTATGTAACAGGCATTGTCTTTTTTTAGGTTTATGTTATCTGCACCAGATAAAATATTGAAAGCTGCTCCTGGAAGCATAGTAAAAGATAGAGGACAAAAAGTTGCAGAATCTGATATGCCTATATATTTCCCTTGTTTATGCATGAGGGGAAATAAAAATATGACAGCACAATTAATGAGAATTCATGTTGTTACACCGAAAGCTGCCGTTCATGTCAAAGTTGCTCCAAAGGTAAATAATTTTATGTGTAAATTATTAAAACTTGTTATTGTAATACTGATGTTTTATAGTATTATTTTTATTTAATTAAATATTTCAGGTTCGACCAGCGACCGGTGCACCTGTTTTTGTTCCTACTTTGGAAGGACCAATTACATTAACACAAGCAGCTTATTGGGTGTTAAGACTTCCATATATTTATTTTTCTGAAAAAAAGAATTATTTAGAAAATCCTTCTGCCCGCTTGTTAGCTGGTGTGTTTACTGTTAAAAAAATTTAATCGTTTTCAGAGTTTTATATAAATTTTTTTTTCTAATTAAACCTTTATCTATAAAATAACGTGTATTATTTTTAATAAACCAAGCCACTACTGGAAGACAAAAAAAATCTGAAAATGATTAAAAAAACATCACCTGCAACAAACGTTTTCAACTTTTATTAAAAGTATAATTGCATTTGACCCTACTACAATAGTTTATTGGTGTTTAAATACTTGAACTTCCTTTTGGTTAAATTCTAATAGTTTCATGAACTTCAGTCTCGCTTGACGGAAAAATGCAAGTCGATAGTACAATAATTGAAAAACATCATCTTTTTCTAAATGGTTAACATGACGTCATGCTAAAACATTCATATAATAATTAATTTTGTAAAAAAATTCATTTATTTATTATTTAAATCAAATAATTGATTACAAATATTACAATCTTTAAATAAGTTAAAAACTAAAGATACTGATTTTAACATATCCGAACGTACAAATAATCTTTCACGATGAGGACAGCTATAAAGAGTCTTTCCACTATGTATCCTCATATACGCTTTCAATATATTTGATATTTTGCATCTTATTCCGCATACTAAGCATAAATAAGGTTTCTCTCCAGTTTGGCTTCTCATATGTATTGTAAGGCCTTATTTTACAGAAAATGCTTTCTCACAAATCTGGCAATTAATTGACTTATCACTTACATCCATTTGCAAATGAGTTTGAAGATGGCCAGCCTATGCAAAAACCTACAAGACAAAATAAATATTTATGGTTTTTCAATAAATAAGAAAGTACCTTAGGTATAAATTGACAAATGTTAATTTTTATCAGATCCTTCATTATCTGACTAGAATTCAGCTTCATATTCTTCCTAGAATGATTGTAGTGTTGTAGGTTAATTAATTGAATTAATTCATACTTTCACTCGAAACATTGCTTGTACCTTAATTACTCTTTGATCGTCCTCAAAAGAAGATGATTTCAAAAGTTTGAAGATTGGTGCAAGGAAAATGATTTTTGTTGCTAATTTGAATAACATTTCTTCGCACACATTGAATTAAAAAGGATTAGATGTACCATGATATAAGTATACACGATGTACTGTCAATTTTGTGGTCAGTAAATATTGTGGTAATTATCACATACATGTTATTACATTCTGCCATAATTTAAAATGTTTTGGAATCGATTTGTATTGATTACTTCTGGCATGACAGTGAAATTAGATTTGTTTCATATTAAATGATAGTAGATGTTCTGTTATCTATGATATTCTGTGTGCAATCCATTGCATTCAATGTAATTCGTTGAATTGTTTATTCAATGTGCGTTATATGATATAAATTATATGATATAACGCAAATGGAAGATTATATTTCATCCATAGATATAATAGTAACATATTATTATCTATGATTTCATCCACAGAACATCTACAACCTATGTCTACAACTAACTTCATTATTTCAGTTAATTTCATTGCTAGCAATCTCGAAAAAGTAAATTTCAGGAGTTCATGTTTCAACACTCGAAAAGTTGTTTCTGCACCCGTTTGAGTACTGAAACAGCTCTATTACAGAACCAAGGCGATAAAAATAATTTTAGTGCTGAGGTGTATATTATACTATTTCAGAAATCGTAGAATAATTATTTTTTTGGTTTAGGGCTTTTATTTGATGATTATTTTGAAAACAGTTTATTCAATGCAAGGTATACGAGTAGGGAGGGAGATTAGCTCAGTTTATAGGCGCGGGAAATTGAAGATGTGTGGAGATAGGAGATCGATATTATGCAACCCGCATCGAAAATCAATTACACAGGTCTATAAACAAACAAAAAATCCATAGTATAGACTAGACCACATAATCATCAAGATTTCTATTAAATTGCCTCAACATAAATAACAGCATTTATGAATTTATTAATGAATCCCGTACCAGCAGAGCGAAGGGGTTGAGAAGGAATATTGTTACCGCCATAATACCATAAAACTTAAATAACAATTTATTTAACTTTATGTGAGTTAAATTTTTATATTAAGTACATAATAAATATTAATAATAAATAAATTTTAGTTATTTGGGTAAACAAATACAGCTCGATTACATAATCCTTCTTTTCCTGCCAAACCTCCTTCAGGCAATACATAGACCAGATTTGATTGCTTTCTATCTGGAGAAAATTCCACCAGTTGTTGATTACTTATAGCTAAATTACTTAAACTCCAGATAGCCAAATTTAATGACTTTCCATGCTTCGCTATCACAAAAGTTTCTTCCGTTGTTTCAATAACCCCAATAATAATTGCCCAATGTGCTTTATGACCGTTTCTCAAACAAGGCTGATGATTCCAATCACAGTCGTAGGGTACCAATAACAAACCTCCAGTTAACAAAAAATTAATTACTTTTTCGTCGTTCAATGTCCCACTGTGGATTTGCACCTCATTATTTGGCAGGAATCGTTTACATAATTTAAACATATAGTCGACACTGAATATTTCTCCATTATTTGTTAATCGTTCTCCTTTTGCATATTCAAAAATTGCATTTACAAAATCTTTATTCGCATTCCCAGTGCAAATAGCCAAGGCAACTAACCCACATTGAGGACCATCTTGAATGAAACCTTCCAAATTTGTATATTTGTATCGAAGTGGATCATCTAATTCGTACATACCAAATAATCTGCATTTTAATTGTAGGTCTGGATAATCTTTTGCCCAGGTAAATGACATTTATTCAAAATATTTCTAACTAAAACAAACTAACCTAAAATTATTACCAGGTAACAGATTGCAACTATGAATAAAACTAGGAAATGTGTGGGGAAGGAGAGTTTCTTGCGGATGAATTACTTATATCAGTTAAGTAATCAGAGTTCCAAGAGGGGACAATTTACTGCAGCAAATCTTTATTCGCATCTTATTATTGCGATTTCAAAGAAAGCGGTACAACGAATGTAAGAAACAATATTTATCATATACATTTTATTAAAATCCTTATAAAACATTTTTGTTCAAAAAATCTTTAAAGTTATAGATTGTTTTTAAGCTTACTCCATTAAATTTAAACAGGTCGAGTTGTTTTTAGTAAATCAGTTAATTTTTAATATTTTCGACATTAAATGATATATCATGGCTCTGTTGCACAAATGTTAATCTTTAAATATAAAACGTCATAAAAAATTACTGTTTTCAATATATACTTATGTGGCTTTTAAAATTACACAAGAAACTCTTTAAACATGTATGAGACAACTCTACATGAAGCAATCAAATCAAACAATCAAACTTTTCATGAGAAAAGATAGAGACTTTAAAATTACCATACATTTTTCTTATTATTTTGTCTATTTTAATTTAGTTTTGTACTTTACAGAGAACCAGAAGTTAAGCGATCAATATGTAAAGGATGTCATCAGTTGCTTATCCCAGGAGTTTCCTGCAAAGTTCGGATTAGGAAGAAGATGGTTAATTATACTTGTAATATGTGTGATAAATTGAAATGTTATAAAACCTCAAAAGATTATAAAGTTTGGGTTGAAAAACCTGAAGCTATTATTGAAGTTTTAGATTATAGAATAAATAAATGATTTTTGTATCAAATATTTGGTAACATTTTTTAAAGTTGAATAAAGGTATTTTTGATTGATATATTTTGAAGTGAATATTAAGATACAAAGCTACTACAAAAATTTGGAGAAAATTAATGGAGTGGCATCTTTAAGCAGTTGGCAAGCTTTTTCATTGTCAAAATAGATATGCTTTAGACTCTAGATTTTTAGAAATTTGGAATAAAATCCATTTGATTTATCCATTGTTTGGTTTGTTAATTTTGTGACCATTTTTTAGAAACTGAAATCTAATCAGTTGAAAAAGCATTACAAAAACGAACTTGAAAATAGAGCACATAACAAAGGCAGCATAAATATTCCTTCTCATCCCCTCCACTCTGCTAACATTTTAAATTACATTACGATCTTCCGCTTACCAAGTGTCCCGCGCCTGGGAAGCGAAAGGTCGTGAGTTCGAGACTCGCCGGGATTGGATTTTTTATCTTTACTTTAATACGAAATTTTTTATTTAAATCTCAGAAATATTTATACTGAAAATTAATATTTTGACATTTGACGCTATCCAGACATCGGGTATGTGTTCAAGAAAACCTCCCTAACCTCCCCAAAAAATAAAATTTTCATTGGAGTTAATATAAAACAAAAA